>JADDOH010005236.1:0-143875 GCA_016648135.1 Agrypnia vestita | reverse complement strand
AGTGATATTTTTCCATTTTATCTGGTATTTATTTTTAAATGTTCGTGTATCCGGGATACAATCTCATTCAATATAAAGCTTAGCCCACTCTCGTTTATCCGTGGTGGTAGTAACCATGTTTTAATCGGAGCCGTAAAAACATGACTTATTTTAATAACATTTCGAATATATTTTCATTCGACTATTTATGACCATATTTATTCTTAAAATACTATGTTGACAAACTTTTTTTATTGGTCACTTTCCTAGAATTGGACTGCACCAAGCACTCGATCTCTCCACTCCTCTCTGTCAGCTGACAGCTTCATCATTTCTTGGTAAGTGCTAATAATCTGGTCCGTGTAGCTTGATCTCGGGCGGCCTTTACGATTATTGATTAACTATGCCCAAAAAAAAAAATTAGCGTTATTTCGCATGTTATAAGGACTGTTTCGTACTGCAAAATAATAATAATAAGTAATAAGTATAAAGTCAGCTGACAGCACTTACTATCCATCCCCATTCATAATACTAAATTCTTCAATATAATTATATATAATTATATCACTTGTCTAAGACCACTTGTGAGTTTAGGACTACACGACTAGTTTCGACAACTACAGTTGTTGTGAACTGAAATTCTTCTTAAATGAACTGAATTCTTCAACTTCTCATTCGTAGTGCAGTCGGCTATATGGAATTAACTACGCACAGACTTCATATCATTACAAAACATCACCATTTTTAAAAGCAATTTTACCTATCTCAAAACCTAGTTTAACCCTTCCCTGTCTCCATCCATCTCCTACTCGCCTCGTTACCATGGAGATAGTTTTCGTAACTGTTTCGTGACAGTCGGGCACTAGCCGCGAAATGATTTTGATTGGTCGAAACTGACATCCAACGTATTCTACGCCAACCACTAGCCAGGATTTAAACCTTTAATAAATCTGACCAGTGACAGTTGGAATACAGTGTGTGCCGGTGTCTTTTCTGCTAAGAATTGACATCCTTTTTCGTGTGGTATCCGAATCCGTCGTAGACCCTTCAGTTCACATCAGCTTTCGGAATAGACAGATCGATCTGTTCCGGATTCGACGAAACCGGGAGAGTTGGAGATTGAACCGGCACGCGACATACTAAGAAAACGCTGCAAGTATAATTTTTTAGCTATTACTTAGTTAGCTTTAGCCTAGTGTATTTTGCGTGTCAGGAGATCAATCATTATCGGCGGAGATCGGGAAGGAAAATATTTATTTCCTAATCCCGACCCGCGTGCGATGGTGGCGATTGGTAACGTGGTAATTGCGGTGGTAACTGTTACATTTTATACTGGAGATATTAAATTTGAGGTGTATAAAAGCTCAGGCAGCAATATCCCACTAAGGTGTTTCTGATATAAATACAAAAAATCTGTCATTACTCAAGGAAATTTCTCTGGAATCTATAAAAACTACATCTTATTGGAAATTAGTTTTTCAAAACAATTTCTGCATCACCTTTCCATTTATATAGTAATATAAATAAGTATTTAAATTTTAAATGTGGATATTGCTATGTTTGCTATCAAATAATGGAAATTATTGCTTTTTCTATTTACATAATTGAATATTTCTGTACTTGCTATGATGTTTTAGACTATGATGCGGCCATTTAGTCACGCGAGACATCCTCAGGGTTTCATTGGTTGAAATGGATATTGCTATCTTTGTTTTTAATTTTTATTTTAAAATATGATTTTGCAAGCGATAGGGCTATATTTTCTTAAAAAACTCAAATTCAGCATTCTAATTAGTAATCCTCGACGACTGCACTCAAAAAATTTTTTTGATTTTTTTGATACTGCTTACCTTTGCTTTCATATCCCTCATATACAAAAAATACCAACTTGGTTTCTGTAGGTTCCAACTAAATTGGGATGACGTAGAAAGCGAAACTCAAGATGGGAAAACTTTGAACCTTCTATACGGTGCAGGGTCCCCGTCATATTAGGATAAGGGATAGAAGAAGAAGAAGAAGACTTAATATATGCAATCTTTTTTTTTCGTAGACATTTTTTCAGATTATAAATAAAATAATATATAAAAAATAAAATAAAATAAAAAATAAAAAAATTAAAAAAATTATTATTATTATTTTTAAAAAAAAATTTAAAAAATAATAATAAAAAAGATTATAAATATAGTATTAAAAAAAAGTTAATATTTCTATTTAAATAGCAGTTAGAAGCTAGCCCTAGTTCTGAGTCATAATTCAACATGCTCAAGTCATTGTTTCAATTCAATGTCGCTGGAGAGATAAAAGTAGTAAACAATTGTTAATGTGATAAGCAATGCAACGAATTATAAATAAACTATCCTGTATATCTTCTTCGGACCACCTGTATATTAAATACATTCTGATGGATGGATTTCCTAATGATCGAAGTTACTGAGATGAGAAGTAAACCTCACATTCACCAACCCAAAATAGACGCCAGAGCTGATGGGCTTCAAGGGGTGTATTTTCTAACCATAGGTAGTCTCTACAGTGTACAATAAAGATTTAATAACAAAACAATACAATACAATACATTACAATAAAATAAGTCTCTTATTTTATTGTAATAGGTGTAAACCGTAGAAATAAAATAAATAAAAATTAATAAATAAATGTAAATAGGATAAAATTACTAGAAAAAGAATAACTAACTAACTAACTTAACATCATGCCATTTCTCCGCAGAGATATCATATTCTTCTACCTTGGCACACTACTTTTGCTTCGACTACATCGTACATCTTCTCATGCCGGCTCTACGGTTATTAAGGCTTTTAACAGAACCATTCTCCAATACTTGCAGAATATGATCAGGTCTTTCGCGGACGCCCTCTTTTTTCCGGTTACCTTCAACACTTGCCCTGTATATTTTCTTAACCATCCTTTCCTCGCTCATAAGTTCTACATAACCAAACCAGCACTCAGCACTCCTTTTTCAGCATTTCTTTATTCTATCTACCACACTACAGTCAGCATTATAATAAAAAAAAAACAGAAAAATAATTGAATTTGAAAATATCATTGTAATACAAAACAATGAAGATGTAACATAAATATATTAGTAAATAGGTACAGTAATATTTTTTTTTTAAATTAATTAAGATAAATTATGGAAGTTTCACAGAAACGAAGCTATGAAAATGAGGGATGTGTGTTGAAGAATTTTTATATATGACAGCCACCAATTCCAACATAAGAATATCCACACATTATCAAATTTTGAATATTCTATGTACGAGTATGTATGCTAGAATCTTCGTTTATTTGAATGGACTAAATTATACTAAAGACATCTGTAGTCTTTTCTCATGAACTACTCTAGATACATTTTCGAAAACTTTTTAATGTATACATGAAATTCTTACGAATTATTCGAACATGTACCTATAACCGGAATTTGCCTGAAAATTAGTATTTTCAATTTCAGTATATATGTTAATAATATTTTTATATGTAGGTGTGTTTTTAAGAATATACCTACATATAAAAAAATATTATACCATTTATTTTTTACCGGGGTCCTTTGTCGTGTAACATATAGAAATGCACAATGAAAATGAGACTTCATAACTGGTGCATAAAGTTAGTTCCAAGCGCCGAGACGGTACGTAATTGGCCCATTTAGAAACCGCTCTGTATGACGTTAAATTTTGAATTTCATATTACATGCTAGCTAATTTGATTATGGGTACCACCTAATTTGATGACCTTAATAAAACATTACAATATATTATTATCCTAAATGTTATAAAGCTACAGATACACATGCTTATTTAGTGAGCATGCGCAGTATCGACCTTCTTTAGGCCTTGCTTATTAGTGGCAAGTGTGTACGCACATTGCTAGTAATGAGCACGCCACTGTCATTCACCATAGAGAAGGGGTATCTTTGGAGCATGTGTGAAAAGGCTTGCTTATAATGAGCTTATGTCATTCGCGGGCTTCGCGGTTAGTGTTATCAATGCGATCTTCTCAGTCCGCGACAGATGAAACAAATATGGCGCGTTGGGGAGATGATAAAACATTACTTTTCGTGACTTATTATAGGAATCACGAATGTCTGTGGAATACTCGGTCACCGTTGTGTAAAAATAGTATAGTGAGAAATAATGTTTATGACTCTTTATTAATAGGCATGAATGATTCAAATCTTACAATAAAAATTATAAAAATTAAAATCAAAAATGTGCGGATGGAAACTCGGGAACTTTTTGATTTATTGGTTCACTTGAATTTTCTATTTCAGTTTGCAAAGTTTCCATCTTGAACAAGAGCGTCTCTATTCTATGACAAGAGCATGCCACTAATAAGCATATGTGTTTGATTGTTAGCTTTGGGCATGCTTATTTATGAGCATGCCACTAATGTGTACAGTTGTTAGGGCATGCTTATTAAATAAGCATTTGTATCTGTACCTTAATACTCAAATAACCACGTGTGACTCCAAATCATAATATTATTTACTAAATAACTAACTTACCATCACGCCGTTTCCCCGCAGGGTAGGCAAAGAGGATAGAGGGCCACACATTTATGTCCTGAAAGACAACCATCGCCTCATTCACGTTCATACGTCTTTGCACGCAAGCTCGACGATTTTTGAGGCTCCCAACAGAACCATCTTTAAGTATCTGCTAGTAATCTCTGGCCGCTCTTTCTGGCACTATCGAAACTTGCCATTATTATCATTCTTTAGTCATTCCTTTCCTTCATGTCCTAACCGCCTTGGTAATCCTCACTCGAACCAAGATATGTATATTATAGATGTCTCATAGAGACGAAGCTATATTTTTATATGGTAAAATAGATATGAAAGTATTTTTGGGTTTTCATAGAGCTTACGGCCAACGTGATCACTATACACAATGTAACGTTTACCATTTCCACCCATGATAGACAACCGCATCTATCAAATTTTGAAAGTTGTATACCTATATGTTTAAGATACACATTTTTTTCGTTTGTGAGTTGTATTTTTATTACCGCCACCTGCAGTCCAAAGCTTTTTCATTCCCATAATACAATGAACGTAACATTGTGTAAAGTGTTCACTTAAGTCAGCCGTACGAATGGTTGTAAAAAAAGACTTCCATGCCTTTTTTCCCATATGAAAGTATAAATTCTTCTCTATGAGATATCCATAATATTATCTTGATTAATGATGTGCCCCTGGAGATAAAATCCAGTATTTTGTTCTTGAAAAATTTGGACACGCTTAAAAAATTCTCAAACCACTCGGACAAAAATTTACGTACAAAAGTGTGATGAACTTATGAAATAAAAGTTCTGTAAGAAATGCTTTTCCAAATGCATTTCTTGCAGAATTCGTGTTTTCGTCGGCAAATTGGATATAGTATCGGGCGACTCGAGGCATATTCCCGCAAGGGCGTTGTTTTCGACCTAGTTTTAGTCACGCTGTTACGAGTTTCTTTTGCCGTTACTTTATTTCTTTCCACTAAAAGTATTCCTCCACTAGACGTTACCATATTTATGAAAATATACAACAAATGGTACATATTTTAAGACATAAATACGATTAGTGATAAATTCAGTTGATAAATGTAGTAATAATCCCAATTATAATAATTTCGTTATGTGTCCGTCCGTCGTTTCCTAAAGAATAAGTATTTTTGTATTTCATTTTTTTTTAAATTAGTTTAAAAAAAAATCGAAAAAATTGTTGAAAAAAAATGTTTCGAATAAAAAAACTGTACGAAAAAAATTGTTAGAAAAAAATTTTTGCAAAAAAAAATTGTTCGTAAAAATTGTATTTCAAATTTAGGCAATATATCACTCGTGTGAATACTTTATTAACTCAGGGAAACGTGTATTTATCATCCAATACTCGCTCGTAGTATTTATCGCTTATTTTCAATGTCAGTTAGGTAGGTTCTTCGCTCGATTATTTCGATTCATGGGCGTTATTTCGCGGCTCGCTGCCAACTTCGCACTGGATCGAACTGTCAAACACGACATTTTAACTCCCGCCAAATGCTGGTATTTTCGTACTTTCTAGATTATTCTAGTGTTAAAGAGAAGGTTACCATTACTTCTCGACGTTTCTAGACATTTGTAGACGTTTTCTGACGTATGCAGATAATTTTAGACCGTTGTAGTTTTTTGTCGTTCTAAGTGACACATTACCAGGGGTTCAGATGGTGCGTAAATTCCTTTTAGCATCTCTTTGCAATATTTTAAATTAATGGAACATACACCGGAAGACTTCTTTCTCCCACCCTACTAATTGTTAACCATTTAACGCTACTCAAATCTACTAACAAATCTACTAAACGTTCTTGGTTTTTTTAATTTTTTACTATTTGTCTGTAATACTTTCTATGCAGTGTAGCTGCCTGACTCGAAACACTTAGTTCCGTTCCGGTTCACGCGGAGTTTATTGAACTAGCACTTTGTGTAGATCGGTTATGTCCCGAATATGTGGCGAAAAGCTCTCCAAAGCAACGTGCCAAATACACGAAAGCTCTACTCGTGGTCTTCTTTGTGATCCGAGTGCGAACTTTGTTTTCTGCGGGATTAAATTGGGAATTTATGTAGCCGGACTTGTGGAAAAGCAATTGTAATAAATTTAATTTAGCAATTAAAGCTCTCGTGTCTTTAGAACTAGGTATAAACATTTACTTACGAATCTAGCCCTTGAGAAATCAAAAATACATTCAAACTAAAAAAAAAATCACGAAAGTGAATTTTTTGAAAGTGATCGCGGCAAATAGGCAAATGAAAATTCTGGAAATTAATTCTTTTTTTATTAATTAACGATTAATTTATTATTAAATGGACAAAGTCACTTAACACGAATTTAATTCACTATTCTATAAATCACACTATTCCGCAATTCACAACTTATAAACTCTTTATTATCGTTAGGTAACTCTTTAGAGAAATTTCTGTTAAATATCGCACGTAAGTAGGTATTTCGCTTAATTATCTGCGCATCACTGGTATCTCCGATCGCCATGGCTTGTCTCTAATCTTGTACCGGTAGAAACGTCAAAATAAAACTCATTACATGGCGCGGAGCTGCCTTATATACGCGATATGATGGTCTTTCGAACTCTCGAGAAGATTCTCTTTTACTTTTTATTTTTTAGGAGAATTCTTTCCCTTTGCCTGATTTCTATATATACAAATTAGCGTTTTCTATACAAAACCGTTTGACCGATCTGACCCAAATTTTGCATACTTATTCTTTAGGACCCGGCGGGTTACACAGGTGACGTTTTCCCCCTCACCCTGCTCCTGATATATTTTCCATGCACATCTTTACAGTTCGACCGATCTGACATAAACTTTGCATCTTATTCTTTAGAACTCGGCGGGTAACACAGGTAACATTTGCCCCTTCCTTCTGCTTTAACCCTCCCCCTGATATATTTTCCGTGCAAATCTGTATCGTTTTACCGATCTTACCCATATTTTGCATACTTATTCTTTAGGACCCGGCGCGTAACATAGATGACATTTTTCCCCATCTATTTTATCCCTCTCCATCCCCTGTTATATTTTCCATGCAAATCTGTACCATTCGGCCAATCTGATCCAAATTTTGTATACTTATTCTTTATGACCCGGCGGGTAACATGGGCGACATTTCCACTCTCCTCCCCCTGATATAAATTCAATGCAAATCTGTACTATTCTACCGAATTTCGCATATATATTCTTTAGTCCACATTTTCCTTCTGGACGTCCCATCCATTCCACCCTAGATTAAATGGAAACATTGTTTTTTTAGAGACTTTGCAAAACAATGGAATGTTTATTCCCCTCACAAACTTATTTTTTACTTAATCCTTTACCCGTGCAATGCCCCTCGTATTCGAAAGCAACGTTGTGCCAAAACTTTCAGAGATTATCGATTTTGTACAAACGAACATTTACATTTTTATTTATATAGATTTTGTGGAAGCTTGTATTAATAAGGTCATATTCATTTAATTTATTATAAACCTTAAATCATTCATTATAACTCTGACGATGAAAACTATTGTTGTGGAGACCAGTTGGTGTGGACCAAGGTAAGTATAATAGTGGTTGTCCTTTCGGAAGAATTTGTCGCCCTTCGCAACAGTGTTACGTGTATTATATGTGTTATGTGTACTCAAATTTATTTATTTATTTATTTATACAGTAGATACATGTTTTTATAATAAATTTATTCTATATTATAACATTTTACAGACATTATACTCCCCATAATATGAGCCAAACCTCGAGCTTATTAGATTAGATAATTAGAAGACCAGTAATGTGACCATCGAATTCTTTGGTCAGCGGAGTCGAACTAGACCTGAAGAAGGAACATCTCGGGGGGGGGGGGGGGTTGGCCATTTGATCCTTGTTCCCTTCCACTTTTACTAAATCACAGTCCAAAATCGTTTCGTGGTCCTTCACCTTTCAATTCCCGATTATTCCTTCCACAATCCCCATATCCTCCTAATTTCCGGCGATTCGCGTCGGGATCACCAAATGAAGTAAATATTTAAGCTGTGTCCCACTGTATAACGTTATTCTTTTACATTAAAGTTAACTTATGCTTGTAAGTAGCCACAAAAAATTTATACAGTCAACATTTTTTTAAACTGTTATCAGTGAAAGAGGCGATTCTACTGTTACCGAATTGACACTAAAATAATATTTTAATATTCCGAGGCTAAAAAGTTTCATATCAATAGTACGTAAGTGTTAAACTTATTTATTTATGTGTGTCTTAACACTTAAATCTTATTTATGTGTGTCTTCTGAAGTAATTACGCACTATAAATGGTGAAATCTAATGTAATTTGTTTTGAATTATTATTCAATATCGTTGCTTACGCTTTCGGATACGGATTGAAAGAACATAGGCAGATATCGATAACTGAACGGGAAACAGTATCGGCTGAAGGAAATAATGCAAACAACCTTATCCGGGATGGAATGTGGGGGTGGGGAGCAGGGGCGGAGCGGGGGCGGAGATGGATGAATGTTTTCACGAGCCTCGGGGCTTCATTTAACGGTAGGGTTCAGGTATAAATTATTTCCTGCGGAAAGTACATCACGAGATTAGTTAGTATTCTCTGTATCATAGCACTCTGTTCATAACAATCTATTAATTGAGGGTCGGCAACTTTATGGGGCGGAAAATCAAGGGTAGGTTTCCCGTTGCTTCGGAGCAAAATTGTTACAACAAAAGAATATTTTGAGTGTGTCCAAATTTTTCAGAACAGAACTGGATTTTTGTCACAGGGACATCATAAATCAATCAATGTATATTATAGTTGTCTCACAGAGACGAAATAATATTTTTATGGGAAAGTAGGTTTAGAAGACCTTTTGGCGTACATAGAGCTTACGAACTATCGTACGGCTGGCTTAAGTGATCACTTTACACAATATAACTTCGCCTACATTCAAGGGGAATGAAAAATCTTTGGTGCCTGCCGCGCTGAGGATCGTTACAACGTTATAATTTAAATATATATAAATTCCAAAAATTAGTGGACATGATATTCTATCATAGGTGGAAATGGCGAACGTTACATTATGTAAAATGAGCCGTATGATAGTTCGTAAGCCCTATGTACACCAAAAAAGACTTCTATACCTACTTTCCCATAAAAATACAGTTTCGTCTCTGTGAGACATCTATAATATACGTCGATTAATTATTTATGTATCTTATACCACACTTTAATTAAGACTTATCATTATGCAACGATTGCATAAAGTTTGCAATGAATTTATTTCTGTAGATTTGTTTGGTATAAACATGCACGTTCACTTCGACAACTATATTGAGATATAATTAAGTACCATAAAATAAGAAGACAGACGAACGTTGTCACATGAAATATCTTCACAAATTGCTGAAAAATAGCACTTACCCCCCTTAAATTGTAAGCTCCATACATTTTAATGTTTTTCAGAGACGAACAAGAGCACCACACCATTTTCACTCGGATCTCTATTTTTTTTTACTCCCTTGTTTCTACCAACTACAGGCAAAACTCATACTTGTGGCGAACTTGCAACAAATTTAATGCACTCAAAGAAAAGTATAATTTAGACTTATTTCAAAATAACCCTTTTCATGTGCGACGCTTGCCTTCCAATCCATTTTTCAAATAAAATATATGTTATTATTTTCCACTAAATCAATTATATATAGTTTCATCAATATACTATATCATATATATGTACACAGATATTTTGTCAATACCAGTGAATACCTGTAATTGGCTTGTTTTTGTTTCACATTATTTTTATTTACTTTATTATTGTTAGCTGTTGGTTTTCCGAATAAATATAAATATGAATAAATAAATAAATCATTGGGGAACAAACTATGGAAAAAACTTCGTAATTAACCGTGTCCTTGTTACCTATAACATGGCTTTTGCAGATCTCGATATTTTTTGCTTACGTTTTGAGCAGTTTACTGTGAGGGGTAAACTTGCGAGATGACACATTTCCCCACACACATATTTGTACTATGTGAAAATTGGCAATCGTATATCTTATGCGCAACAACTGCAACACTCGTCCGTAAATTTTCGATGCTCGTGTTACCCTGTACCTATCGATTACTGTTGCCACTTTTATTTTGTTTGCTTGTTCAACATCTGTACTGTACATTAGTGTACATGCCTACCGCTGTGCAGGTCATTTTTTCAATTTGTACTTGAACGCATTCATATTTTGATTATTTGTATGTTGCTAGAGAAGGCCAAAAGACACTTATCATTGAGATATCGGGTTGAGTGTGAAATAAACAATGTGTTTTTTTAATATTTATTGTGTATCATGTATTCTGTTTATGCCTCATTTAAAATTTAAATAAAATAATAAGCTAGTTATATGTGACCTTAATAATTTTTATAATTTTATTTTGTTTGCATTGTATATCTCATTTTTTAAATTTTCTCTTTACTTTTGTATTTTGAACCTAATGATTTTCAATCTTGCACTATTTATTAATTATTACCTTATCGTCATTTTAACACTCATTTTATTTTGACATATTTAAGTTAAAATATTTATTGCATTATTATTTTTACGCCTGGAGAAAAAACAAAGCAATATATTTATACGTTAGCCACTGATATTGAAAATAAAAAATACATATTTTTATTATACTTAATACAATAAAAAAAACTTTAACAGGTCGCTTTCGTGTCGGGCCTGGGTAAATTTTGTATGGGCCGTGACCATTCTCCTTTTAAAGATATGTATGCTTTTGAGCCTATTCCAGTTGTTATGAAATATTAATTAACGGTATCTTATTCTGATTGGTTCAGTGAATTTGTTTTATTGTTCTGAATCCTCCACAATACCCCTTGTGCCTCGCATTTTCCCGTAATGTCTTGATTTCCATCGACCAGCCCTGCCTCGGTGCTGGGTGGTGCAGGAGCATGTGCTCTCTATAATTAAACGCGAGTCGGTAGGCTCAGAAGGGTAGGCTTTATTTAACACCCCCTGTCTTATTTTTTCCTTGGAATGTTGGAAAAAAATAATCTCACCAGAGGCGGCGAGCGATTGCTTTTTGTTTTCCTTTCGATCCTCCCTCTCGCATTCTCCGGATTTTTATTTTTACCATCGTAATGGAATGTCCTGGACATTTCTACTAATATCCTGGCGATAGGATTCTTATCTTCATTGTAAATCCTTTTAGACATAAAAACATTTCTCGGGGATCACGATTTGATGGCGGAAGCTGAATTTCTCATATGGTTGTAGGTACCGCGTCTTTTGTTGATGGTTTCTGTTACTTTTGCACAATTGTGTGTAAATGGTAGGTCGTCAGTGAAACTTGGAGAACTATTTATTACCACGCTTATAAAAGCTTCACCTGTTTGTCTGTCTGTCTGAACGGAATCTTATAATCGATATTTCACCCGCTTTCCAATGTCCAATCATTCTGAAATTTTTCAGACAGATGACAATGAATCAGATTCACTAATTAATCAATCAATCAATCCATCATAATTCATTATTCAAAGTTTTATATGGGAAATTAGTTAATGAGCTCACCAAAAGATGGTACTAGTAATTTTGTACGCTGAGTAATATTAAGACTAAAAAGTAGAAAATTATATTATACGAAATTTTTTTTAAAAAACGCGCTTATATTTAAATGTACTAAAAAGTAAAAAATAAATTTTCGGTAAAAAAATCTTTGTCTTGCGTGGGTGCTTTCCTTCCACCAACAACAGAATTTGTTATCTATATAAATATCGTAAGCTCCTTAATATCCTCTGCAAACAAGGTTTTTCTTTAAATTTTGATGCAAACATTGCAGACCTTGAGAATAAGACGTTTTACCATGGTGAAACGTGGACCTAGGTTACCGCAAGGAAACCAACCACAAAATACACGTACTAATCCAAAACACCTAGTCACCATCACGTACAGTAGTGCTCGCGGAAACGCCGAATTTATCATATTCTCAAAAAAATTATTACTGCTTACTAGTATATGCATAGAAATTCCTAATTTCTATTCCTATAAATAAATATATCCTTTAGTAGCTGAAAAGTCTATAATATGAGAAGGACGCCAGTCCAATTGTTTTCATTGTCTGCTGACCCAAGTCCGAAACAGACATTCAAAGTCTATCGGCCAGCGATAAGGTTTCCTGACTGGAAGGGGAATGAACAAAGGATCAACGGGCTATATAAACGGTACACTTTGACATTGCATCTTTCATGCATTACTCTAGTTCTGCTTCCATGTTTACTACTTACACTATTCTTACGTTTATTCTGGATTTATTTGTTTTTATGTTAATTAATTGTATCATTTTTTCTGCACTGTTTCTACTTTTATAACCCTAACTGGTGTACAGGTCTATCAATAACCCCAAAACATACAAATCTAATCTTATATAATGTTTTACATGTTGTTATGTGTATATTTATATACTAAGTTTATTGGAAATAATTGTATTCTTAAAAAATTTCAAGGACACAATTCTGGATTTTATCCCCAGGAGGACATAATTAATCAAACTATATTATAGACGTCTTATTGAAACGAAACTATTTTTTTATATGAAAAAGTAGGGATGGAACGTAGGGCTTACGACCTATGGTACGGCTGGCTTAAGTGATCACTTTACACAAATATGCGGTAGTCTATAATAGGTGTATGTGGTGAACGTTACATTGTGTAAAGTGTAGATTACTATTGGTCGTAAGACCTATGAACACCCAAAACGACTTCGATAACTACTTTTCCACATAAAATAAAAATAGTTTCACCTCTATGAGACATCTATAAAATGTCTCGAGAAATTATTGTACTAACAAAACATGTAGGAAGTGGTATGTACATACACAAAGTTAAGCTCTGAACAGCCTCTTATGATTTTGTACAAAAGAGCCTGTATTATTTATTCAGTACATTACAATATTTAAAATTTTCTCATCTCGTTGCTTTGGATGATTTTCCTCCAAGAAACCTGTACATGAGGACTTTTATTTTTTGGCGAACCTCCACTGGCTGGTCGAGGCCCGGAGCAGGCAGTGCGGCCTGGGGCGCCCCTTCATACACACGGTATTAGGTACAGTAGAGTAAATTTTGCCTACATTACGTAAACACGAGAAAATTCCCTTATCCCTTTAGGAAAACTCGTCGGAAAACAATTCAAAAATAATGAGCCGTGAGCAAAGTAATCACTTAGAAAACACACTTTTTCCAATTATTTTCCGAGTTAACAGTTTGTGCTGCGCACTTTATTTACGAATACTTATTTTTTATTGAGTCGTAAAAATCTATGGCACTTCGCAGAAGCTTCTAATGAATGTTTCTTCAAGTGTGTGGAAGTGTTGTTCATAGGTCGAAGCAATTAAGCATAAAGAGCTTAAAAGAATATTTTATGGAATATTTTTTTCCTGTAAAATTTGTCTCTAAAATTGTTTTAGAAATATGTACCTATTTTCGTATTCCTATATTGTTTTTTTTATATTGGAAAGACTATTCAAAATTATGAAATAAGCGTTAAGTGCATTTTTAAGAACAAGAATGAGATTAATTGAACTCCAATAAAAATTACTTCTCTACAATGTGTTTATTTTTCCTAACTAAATAACTAACTTACCATCATGACGTTTCACCGCAAAGGTAAGCAGAGAAGATAGAACGCCTATTTTTTAAATTTTAAATAGCCGAATTCCAAAATATTTTTTAGCTGAGATTGTCTTTAATAACAGTGTACATAAGTATGAGAGATGAGAAATTTAAATAGAATAAGATTAATATGATAAGGAAAAAACAGACCTGTTAAATGTATAGAATAACGAAAATGTACGACGAGATTCCTGAAATAATTGAAAATTAAATAAGTGTGTTTAAAAATAAATGTTTTGTCTATTGTCAAATTCTTTTATTATAAAAATGATAAATAATCATGTACCTATACATTATATATATTAGTCTACATCAGAGTTTTCTACTACGATGCCACGGACCTCTAGAAAATCAAGTACAATTTTCGAGGACCCCTTAATAAAAAAACCAGCAATAAATTTCGGACCATTTATTTTAGTATTACAAGCTCAAAAAAAAAAAGCTTTTTTATAAAAAATACGTTAATATTTGACGTACAACAGCAACATCAACATTCATATTAATTAACAGTTAATTAATGTGAAGGTTGGTGTTACTTTTTGCAACTAAGTTAGTGATTTTCGGGTTGATGTTACTACTAAATTGTAATGTCAAATCGGATTCGGATATTTGTTTTCAGCATTTACAAAAACAAAGAATGCCTTTTCACAGAAGTATGTGTTTGAGAAAAGCAGTGGTTTAGTGCTTCTTCTGATATTTTATTATAATCGTAGTAAGCGTAGCGATTACGAGATATTTGGTGACATTTATTAAGTATTGTTTAATGTTCCAGAGATGAGACTGCGGACCCCCATATACCACAGGTTAAGAAACATTGATTTCTATAATATGTTTATAGTATGAACTTAATAAATAAAATAAAAGACTAACTAATTTTATTATAAAAAGAAAATAATTTGTATAAAACCAATATTTATTGAATTATTTATCAACAAATTTCTGGGCCAATTACACCTTCATCTATATGTATACTAAAAATTAAAAATTAATCAAGATATATAGACGTCTCATAGAAACGAAGCTATTTATTCATATGGGAATGTAGGTATGGAAGCCTTTTTTGGGTGTTTATGGGGCTTCCGACCTATCGTACGGCTGGCTTAAATGATCACTGTACACAATGTGACGCTCAACAAATCCACCCTGATGAACAATGTTGATAATTCAATAAATAGTAGTATTATACGAAGTGTTTTCCTTTTATTACCCTAAATAATGTTGCCACAAAGCTATTTTTCTGTTTTTAATATAGTAACAATTTTAAAACTAGTGAAAGCAATTTATTAGGTGTTTCGATAAGTAATCAATTACTTAAGTGGCAACAATAAAAGAATTTAACTACATTTAATTTTATTTTTAATCGATTTAGTCTCCATCGTTATCTAGGACCTTTTGCCATCTTGATGGTAGACTTTTAAGAAAAATATGCTTCTAGGTGTTTTTAAAGCATCATTATCAAGCCCTACCGGGCACCCACTTCGATCGCTATCAGACAAGTCAAAATCGCCATCGGAAAATTTTCTAAACCAACGTTGGCACTTATTTACTTTCAATACGTCTCCATACACATCACAAATTTTCTTTGTTGCAAACGTTGCATTAACACCCGATAGAAAAGTAATCAGCATGCAATGACGTAAATGTTCTTCAGTTAGTTGATTGTCCGCCATTTTACAACAGATTAATAAAAAATAAAAAATTTAATTGTCACAAGTTACAAGACCATGGATTGTAATATTGCGTATAAAACACGTCTTTACACTTACTTACTTACTGAGCTTGACTGAAGCAAACATTCCACACCAAAAATAATTGATTACTTATGGGTACACCTATTATTAGGATTTAAAATGCTCCCAAGTGCTAAAGTAAAATTCTACAAGTACTTAAGTGCATGGGTGAACGAGAACTGGGATCCATCTCAAGAAGTAAAAGCTCGAATAGAGATGGCAAGAAGTGCGTTTCTCAGAATGAGACCGTTATTTTCTAACGGTGACCTACGCCTACAACTTAGAATGCGTATGGTTCGGTGTTATATTTTTGCAATTTTCTATTTTTAATTTTCAAGGGATGGACACAAAGAACTAATCCGCAAAGTCGAAACTTTTGAAATGTGGATCAATGGACAGATATTGAAAGTTTCCTGGATGGATAGATGACGAACCGAGAAGTGCCGCGAACTATCAAGATAAAAAATCTGGAGTGTCTCGGACATATTATTTAGAGTACCAAAATATATTCTAAACCAGCTCATCAACCAGGGGCAAGTAAGTGGTTAAAGAAGGGTAGGAAGACGCCGCATTTCATGGCTGCGTAATTTGAGAGTGGTATAAGTGTAACTCGACTGAGTTGTTCCGTTCGGATGTAAATAAAATCGTAATCGCCAGAATGATTGCCGACTTCCATCCGATAGGAGATGGCACCATAAGAAGAAGAAGATGCTCTAAAACTTAAACTTTTCGCGGTTACTCGATCTAACAATATTGCCGCATACTGTTATTATCTATTATAGAGATATAATGCTGACATTTTGACAGGAGGCTGTATAGGGGAGGTCAAAGAAAAAGATAGCTCGCGGTCTAATTTCGAGGAAGCAAAGTTAAGGGAGGACTGGGGCGCTTCTACAATCCTGCAATGCTGATTTTTCCGCTCGAAAATTCACGAGTTATAATTATTACAACCCTTTCTCGCTGTATACTTTTAAATTTTCTCAGTAACGAGCCTAAGCAAATGTTAGCTTAAGCCGCGTTTAAAATACGCACCAGTCCCTGAGAGTTCATGGATAATGGATAAACTCGTGTGTAGGTGTGCAATATTGCTCGTCGAAAAAACTCGGATAAAATTTAAACCATTTTTTCTCTTTTGGAGTAAATGAAATAAATACGAGGAATACCCAAACGTGCAAATATTCCTTTTCTTTTAATTTTATTGCCGTTTGACCTAAAAAATTTTGACTATTGTTATTATTTATTTTGCATACATTTCATATTTAATATAATTAGGGCAATAACACGTTGTAGAATTGATACACTTTTTATGGTTGAGAAATTAGAAACAGAAACGTAAAAAATTAAATTAAGATTTATATCAAGTATAATACAATATTCTACGTGTTGTTTTCTAGGATATTGTGCCGTGTATATATGACCTCACTGGCCAACGTTTCGGCTCCCATTGCAGGGTCCGTCATCAGGCTGATGTGTTGTCACATCACATCAGCCCTGATGTTTTGGACTGATATATTTTGACATGTTCTTCTTTCATCGATGTGTTCAGAAATCATACTAAGGCCTTCGCTAACAGGTAAACTGATAACTTTTCTCACTGATGATCTGGTCTGGGGACCCGGCAAAGGAACCTGTAGCTACATCACTAGTGATGGGAGGACAATGAGCCACGAAGGATCTGTCTGGAACCCGGCAGCGAAACTCGGAGTTAAAAATTTAAATAATTTTCTGGCGTATTTTAGTGTAATGTTTATAATTTGTAAGTATGCCATATACGTATATGAAGAATATTTCTTTAAAAACTTCAATAAAAATAAAGGTAAATTATTATCAATGGCGACAAATTAATCATATAAACACATGCAAATTAAACATATCAACAAGTTCCAAAAACTTAATAGATGTGGTAGTCTAGTCTAGTAGTGGTATTGGTGAACATTACATTTTGTGAAGTGATCACTTAAGCTAGCCGTACGATGCAACTTTAGCTCTATGAACACCCAAAAAATCTTCCATACCGCTTTCCCATATTAAAAAAAACTTCATCTCCATGAGACATCTACAATTTATCTTGAAACTCAAAACTGTTGCTAGTGCTCGCAGCCGCTCGAGTTCTAGATCTTTCTGACGTTTTCGAGTTATTTCCAGTTGTTTCCAAACTATTCTGAAACCACGTGCAGCTGTGTGCTTACTCGATTATTTGCGGTTCCTCTTGATTGTGCTTTCGTATCTGATTAGGATCACGATATTTAACAGCAATCGTATTTTCCTACCACCCTATCATTTAAAGATGATCCTCAAGTACTTACTATGGTATTTAAAAGTTTTTTGGTCATATATTTTAGTAGCCCTAAAATAAAGCCAAGGTCCCTCGAATACGGGTTAGAATCCTATATACGTATATACATATCGGCCCAATTCTTCACCACTTCCGTGAACCCCTTCTGAGAATATAATATATGGGCCCTAAAACGTCTGGGAGCATCCCCAAACAGCGATGGTACACTTTGGCTTTCATGTGTAACGGAGCGTATCGATGTTGGCGTTATGTGGGCAAAAACTTTTCCTGATTAATTACGTATCCCGCGGTAGGCACAAATAACCGGGCCTCGCACAAAGGGCCCCAGACCTCCGCGGGTTACCAACATTTCATTACTTTTATGTCCCGTTTGCCGCCATTCTTCGTATCGCGAAACTTTTATATCTCTGGTTTTACATGGCTTTTTCTTAAAACTTCTCAAAACCCCCATAACTACAAGGTCATATTATATTTTGAAAGAATCGGCATTAACTTTATAGAGATTCATGAGTCTTCAAATAGATGGAATAAAACACAACCCAACTTTTGAGAGCTACAGAACCTCCCATCGATAGGTAAAGTATTAAACTATCAAACTTCAAATATAGAAAACATGTCTGACTTGTCATTGAGAGGTTATTTCAGTTATCTTATTTCATTCATTTTGAAGGTCTTCGGAAGCGGAAAAAGAAAGGAATCAGACAGGAGTATGCAAGACTTACCTCCAATTTCCAACTTCTTTGCTCGCGCTTCTGGACTGGAACTCTCACAGTATTGTGGCTAGTCTAATTTATTTCCTTTTCACCATTTAAAAACATGGTATTTCGTGGCGATTTGTCTCATGTAGATATTTGAGTTGTTCATAAAACACTGTGTTCTTCTGGCTATAAAACTTTATCAAGTGGTCAAAGGTTGGTCTATATTTTAGGTTAAGGTAGGAAAGAAAGATAAGATAGGATAAGTTGGGGTGAAAATGGAATGTAGATAGTCAAGAATTCGGAAACCATGCGCCAATACATTAATATCCTTTGTATGTCTTAACACAGGCTTCTTCTAGTGAGATAGGTTTAGTACAAAATGTATTTTTTAAATTACTACCTATTAACGAAGGACTATTAAAGCAATACGAGACTTATTTATTTTCATTGCACATTTTATATATAAAATATGGGAATATATCGGATTTTTATAATGACTATCTTATTAATCCGTTGTTATTATCAGATTTTGATCAAAATTATGTGAAAAAAAAATCTTGCCCAGATATCGACTTTTCAAAACAAAAATTAAAAGTACCTACTTTAAAGCTACCATGGAAGAGAAAATTTGATATTCTTTCACATAGATCGACAAATCTACTCGATTATTGCAGCCAAATATAACATGATTTTTTTATAACTGTAAAGACGATTTACACAAAATCTTTTTTGATGTTAACAATCAAACATTGTTTTCAATATAAAAATCAGGTGTTTACTTGAATTTTGCTTCTCTTTCCCGCATATACTAGATTTCTTCTTCTCTAATCAATAATCACATTAGTGAGTTTAGTTGTGGTTTGCTTGTGGATTTGGTTGTGAACTGCTGATGCCAACATACCACATACATACCAACATCATAGCCGTTCCAATAGGATAGTAGGTGGAGTCCTTTGATCTGGTCAGAGATTTTTAGAACACTTCAAATATATATTGAATCAAAAAAAATCTCATTTATTGATATGGCAATTACATTGTAATACGATTATGTTAATTTTGACTGAACTTTACTTTGTACTAGTATATCTTTTATCACTACTATAGTTTCAACCTGATCATGCGAGGACTTAAAAATAACAACTTTTCTGAATTCTCTAATCATATAAACTACTAAACTCATTACCATGTAAAAAAAAAATGAACAACCTATAAATCCAGAAATTTTGGAAATAAACGTTAAACAATAATATTATTTTGACAAACACTCTGCCTTTACTTACAATATTTCCAAGAAATGCCAAAATCATCCCCAACCACCCGCCTAGTAAATCTTCACATGACTTTTTTTAATTTATGTTATCATTTACACCCGAAGCTAGTAGTGAAATAATAAATGTGTGCATTTTATATAAAGATAGTTAAAAATATATTTTAATTAAAGTGCTACACCACGAAGTAACCGCCAAATCAATTTTTTTGATGATAGGTCTTTAACATTTAACACAAAATTAGATATACAGAATTAGAAATACATGGGTACATATACGGAAACTAAACTGATTTTGAAAATTGGAGTTAAATAAAAGCGTGCTAAAAAGTTTATTTATCGAACGTAATTTTAAATGATCAATGTAGAAAAAATCGTAATTGCAGTCCCTTGAATTGGAAAAGTTACATGTTCGTATTCCGGTGGCAACAAAATATTTTTTCGATAGATAGATTTTTCCGTATTCTTGTATTATGTAAGAAGTGTATTCAAAATGTTACATATATTATCATTTGTGACAAAATTATTAATGCATGTATTTTAAATAGAACAATCTGAATTATTAACGAATTTCACAAATATTTTTAATTTTATATTGTACCCTTATAACTTTATACCCTCTAGACATTCAATTAGTCTCGGGGTGGCAATAAACCCTTGTGGACGATCGCATGACCTTTTAAATAATTCAGGTTGTACGATTTAAATATGCCAACAAACTACATTATCACGCAAAGCGACAATTGTAGCACAAGCAATTATTTGTTGCGTATAATAAATATTTCAAAATTTCGATGTGGTACTATATAGCTGTAACCTAATCTAAAATTTTATCTTATATTTTACTTAACACCTGCTATGTGTCTTGCAATTTACAATGTGTTGCAATGAATGAAGCATGTTTTGAAATTCTCCGGATGTAAAAGAGAGCTGTAGCTCAAAATTTGTGGACTCCATGTTGTAACATGGAGTCGCCAAATTTGGAAACCTGTAAGTCCCAATAAAAAATATTACAATTTATATATTTGATCTTCTGATATGGAGTATTATGACATATTTTTATGACCTTTCTGGCCAACCCATCGCAGGGTCCATCATCAGTGCTGATGTGTTGTTGTGAGTGTTGATGTGGTGATTAAGTATTGGCTTGCAATACCGTGTCGAAAGCAGCGTAACCCTGTTACTTTTGCATATCTTTATAAAAAAATAACAGTAGTCACTCTGATACTTTTTCATATCTTCGTAACTAAATTTCATTATTGTTTTCATATTTTTGTATCAAAACAATCGCATTTTAAAAAATATATTCTTCACTCAATTCAAATAAAAAAATATCTAATTCAAATGTATTGCTTTTCGTTGTAAAACAGTAATGGACTAATCTTTTAGTGTCTAATAGAAATAACGATGTACAAAAATATGACATTCTTATATTATTAATGAATTTGGCATTTAGAGATTTTTAAAAGGTTTTGTGCATGTTTCCCTTTTCGTGGAGCCTGAATTTAACTTTTGAAGAAAAACACACAAGACCATGGCCACAAATTTTTAGTTTTGTGTTTAGAATGTTGAATATTTTTGGAACTTGGAAGAGATGATATCGTTGTGAAAAGATTTTGGTGAATTTTGGTACAAGATAGTAATTGTTCACCTGTGCCTTTGTTAAGTAAGAGTGAGTTATTTGTTGGAAAAAGTATTTTCAGTAAATATATCTGATTTATATCCAGGATATGACATTCTCTGAATAGTTCATCTAGATATACAGAAGCATGTATATAATAATTTAATTATGAATTATTTACAGTACAGCGTTATAGAATTAACATTTTATCAGCTGTGTGCTTATGTATATTTATTATATGCTTATACGGAGATCGTAAATGCTTCTTTAATATCTTTTATTCAATACAAATAACTCGAGGATTAATATTATGAATGTAATGATTATCTTAAGCAATAAAACACAATATTTTTTTTAATTCTTAGGTGTAATATAAAAATAATGAAATATTTAAAATTCCACAGCGCATTAAAAAAACATTGTAATTTATGATGAAGTATGCATTGTAAAAACGTTATTTCATTTCAGTGAATTTGGTTATGTAGTTTGCGCCATCACTAAACTAAATTAAAAGTTACAAACTACGAGAGTTAGAGCAAAAGCTTTCCTGGATGGGTAACCTTTCTCAATTCTCTGACAAATCGTTTTCGAATGAATGATTCGTTTAACCTGTGATCAACTAATTTTAGCGCAATGTAAGCTAAGTGGCGGTAAGCAAACGCATCACGTGTTGTTAACTCATTATAAGTCTTCGTTTGTTGCACATAACAAAACAGAATGGTGAACCACATGCCTCTGTCCTGACACACCACACCAGACACACACAATAGAACTAAATGTATGTAAAAGGATGATTATAATAAATTATTCAAAGTATGCAAAATATTACCAATTGACCAAAAAGTATAATGTAATATAATACTAGAAGAAATGATAAATAAAATTAATATACACACTGACACGCACCATAACTATGCAACCAGATCGACAGGACGAACAATGAGAATAACAATCACTAACAACGTGTATCGCGAAAGAAAAAGAGAGTATATTGTGCCAAGAATCTTTAATAAATTAGATAAAAAATTCTTTGAGATGATGCAAGACAAAAAAACTCCATTGGCTTCAAAAAAGTACAAGCTAAAAAAATATTTATTAAAGCTATGTACCTAATCTTACATTAATCTATAATTACATATCATGTATCATTTTGTAAAAAAAACATGCAACACTCGATAATGACCTAACTATCTTCATTATAAAATAAAAATTATTGTCAAATATTGAAGGCAACCATGCCGTAAAACTGCTGTGCAGTTTGGCATATCTACAATGTAATAAATATCAAAAAATTAATAAATATATATTAAAAAAATAAATGTACTCTTGCTCTTCGGCTGTTGAGATTTCTAACAAGACCATTTGATCATTTGATCATTTCTGGCTCTATCAACATTCGCGTTATAAACCTATCAAACATTATAATTTCACTGTCTGTCTGTCGGTCTCTTTTTCGTAAAGTCCATAAATTTATAATTAAAACTTTATAATTAATTAGAGTGTGACACGGCATATTTTGCGCGGTCACACAAGGCAACTTGTTATTATTATTTCCCATGATTTTTCACGAGTCCACGGCTAGTAAAATAAAAGAATATTATCTTCTTACCATGCTCTCTTCATTCATATATTTCAAATTATGTAATTACCAAAGATACCATTCTTTCATTCTTCTTGCAATCAGTGCTTTGAAATAAGCTGTTCATAACCATTCATAATTTCTAGGAAATAAATCTAAAAATATATGTACCTCGTAATATTCCTGTCATAATCATTATAATATGATGAAATTTTAAAACGGTAAGAACGGCACATAATCGATAGTTTTCAAAACAGTCTGGACGTGTTAAGAAAAATCTGAAAGACAGTCGACGACGCGAGTGTATGTGGGAAGATTCGAGAGAGAACATGAGGAATCTCCCGCAGTCAGTAGAATTTATAAAAATTTGGAATTGCTTATGCACCTATAAAGCGCCGTTGAAGCGTCTCTTACGCAAAAATGGCGGTTTATAAATTAAGATTAACATAACAATGCTTTGACGAAAAATTAGAAATATTGAAAAAATGCAAAATTTGAGTCAATTAAAATGATTACAAAAAAAATCTATTTCAAATTATTATTTGTCTTGTATTTAATCGAACGATTTTCTAATATTTGATATAAGTTACTTTCATGACAGTAAAGCGTTTTATAGAAGATAAACCAGAAATATTGAAAAAAAAGGCAAATATGATGTCTCTTATCTCCATAACTATTGGTATTAGGACATTGACGCTGAAAATATAATTTCACTATACTAAATAGTAAATAGTTAACATTCAAAAAGAATGAATGTATGTTTATAAACAGTAAATACTTGTATCAAAATAAACAATTTTATTAACTTACTTCTAGTTTATATTACACAAGGGTACTTGTTGCAGTTTCCATTTCTCGAATCTTCATTGCAATGTTGCAATAATGAGACAATGTAACTCACGTATGATTTAAAACAAAAACCAATAACAAATAAGTTTCAATAAAATTTCCATGCGTTCAGTATTGAGGTCATATAACCTGTCACGCACGATGCTCGTCTACTCGAATCTAGACGCATGGAGGGGGCATAACTTTCCTTACGTGACGATTTTTACCATTTAACTCCTACCGCAAGCCGCATTAACTATTTACCGCAATCTACCTCGTTAAAATTTGATTAAATTTTATTATGTGATAAAATGTCACATTTTAAAAAGACGATTTATCATTCATCCGGAAACTTTCAGAAAAACATCTCAAATATTTTTTGATCAAAAAATGTGAAGATAATTTATTTATCAAAAGAATTGTTTTAATCGCCGACCGGATCTTATCACACAGTGGGAGCTGCCAAATTTCTGGAAATTACTTTTCTTGACAGAGAATGGAAAAATGTCATTCGGTGACCTGCCAAGACATCGCGTGCGTCAAAAAAATTAGCGGTTGTTGGCAGAGAACCCCGTACTTAACTGTAACTTAAGGCTTAAGCGGTGGCGGCTTCTTTCGCACTTGGCTTACCGTAGTGAAATTTGGATGTTCTATTTTTTAACCAAATTGCGGAATATTTCAATGTTTAAGAAATATGATGAAACGTCCGCTAATTGTTTATAAATAAAAATCGGCCACGCTCAGAGAAAATTGGTGATAATTACGAACCTACTAACATTTTTAAAATAACTACTCTTTTTTGGAATAATTAAACTGATTTTGTAAAATTAATGAATAATTATTTTATTGCCATCAAGAATACATCTCTATGCCAAATTAATAAGTGATTGTTGGCCAGAAAATGGGCCTAATATTGATTATAAGATTCCTCATTGACAGACTCGTAGACATTAAATGCAACACTGCTGCAGTCAACCGCCATCTATTAATAGACTACTGTTAAATTTTGAGCAGGCTGCGTCACTTAGTTTGTGTTTGACAACCATTGAAAGCTGACGGCCTTGTGAATTTTAACAAAATTGGAAAAAAGTGAATTTCGCGTGCTGATTAAGCGTTATTTTTGTGTAAAAAAACATCACTGTAACCAAAAAAAGACTTAATAAATACCATGAAAACTCTGCACCATCAATTTCAATGGTTAAGAAGTTGTTTACTGAGTTCCATTGTGGTCGTACCAGCACAAGTGACGCCGAACGTTCAGGTCGCCCAAAAGAGTTCATCAGGCCAGAAATCGTCGATAAAATTCAGGGAATAATATTGAATGATCGGATAATGAAAGTACGTGAGGTGGCTGAGGCTGTAGACGTCTCAACTGAGCGGGCACATCACATTTTACATGAATATTTGGGTGGTTTGGAGCATTTGCTTTTTCCGGGTCACCACCGTCATGCGACGGAAAAGCTCCAAAGGCGTAGAATATTTGATGATTTATTATCTCGATAAAACAAGTACAAAATATACGCGAGTATGATTATACAGACAATGACAGATACTCTAAGGGCCATAGCCTCCAGCCACCCGCCGGAGGTCTACGAAGGACTGACATGCCTGCGTAGGGCGTGTGCCTCTTTTATATAATTTACGAACAAATTAGTCTTGGAGTGCGGCAGTGTGAGTTGAAGAAATCTTCCGAAATGCTGATGGTGCAATGACCTGCCGGTCTTGCTCGTGTCTCTATTTGCTTATGTGACATTCCTTACCACCGTGTGTGTGACCTAGGTTGGTGGTTTTCTGCATTGTTGTATGAATTCCACAAATATCTGGATGTGAAAAAACTATCCGCGAGTTGGGTGCCGCGATTGCTCACACTCGACCACAAGCGCGCAACCGTGTGACCACTTCAAAGGAGTGTTTGGCGATGTTCAGCTGCAATTCGGACGAGTTTTTTCACCGTTTTGTAACCGTGGACGTGTAACCGTGAATCCATCACAATACACCAGAGATCATGGAACAATCAAAACAGTGGGTTTCACCAGATGAACGTGTGCCAAAGAAGGCCAAGGTGGGTCTGTCAACCAACAAGGTCATGGCCATAGTTTTTTGGGATGCACGCGGTGTCATTCACATCGATTACATTGAAAAGGGTAGAACGATCACCGGCAAATATTATTCAGAGCTTGTAGACCGATTTGAAGCAAAAACGACCGCATTTGGCGAAAAAAAAGTG
The DNA here is from genome assembly GCA_016648135.1 of Agrypnia vestita. Classification (NCBI taxonomy): domain Eukaryota; kingdom Metazoa; phylum Arthropoda; class Insecta; order Trichoptera; family Phryganeidae; genus Agrypnia; species Agrypnia vestita. The sequence continues at coordinate 117,484 of JADDOH010005236.1, read as the reverse complement.
CTGTTTCATCAAGACAATGCACAGGTGCACACGTGTCTAGTGTCATTATGGCAAAAATCCATAAATTAGGATACAAACTGCTACCCCATCCAGCATACTCTCCAAGTTTAGCCCCCTGCGACTATTTCCTGTTTCCGTACCTGAGGAAATGGCTGGGTGGTAATAGATTTGGGTTGAATGAAGAGGTCATCACCGAAACAAACGCCTATTTTGAGGGCCTTTGGAAAACCTATTATTTGGAAGGAATAGAAAAATGGGAAAACGGTGGACTAAATGTATCCATCGAGCTAAAGGGAGAGTACGTTGAAAAATAAAATGCTTATTTGCCGAAAAAAAAAAATTTATTCAAAAAGTCATTGACTTATCAAACAGCCCTCGTATGAAGAAATGAAATATCTACAATGTAGCTTGACAAATGGTCTTAAACAAATCGTTAAACGGATTTTATAATCCGATAAACCATTTGTTAACAACGAATTTCAACAATTATTTTCCTCAAATGGCACAAAATAATATCTTCATGTTACCTTAACAGGTTCTAATTAAAAGAAATAATAATAAATCAACGCCTTTTAAAAAATAACCCAATATCTACCTAAATTTTAACCCCTGAATTAAATAACTAATGTGATTTTTTTATTATTAACGCCCTTCAAGATTTTATAAAAAAATAAAGTAAATTAATACATCAAGCACAATATACAATTACTATGAAGAATAAAGGACAAGTAATGCATGAAGGAAAACAATATAAAACAATGACAATATAAACAAAAAAAAGTAAGGAAGTTTTAAAAAATGTGAAACCATGAATGGAAATGACACGAAAATCAGTAGCAAATTTGTATTGAAAAGTCCGAAAATTGAAATTAAAATTACATTAAGTATGTTATTATCTATATTAACTAGCTGTAACTCATCAAAAATTACGGAAAATTGGTTCGCGTCTTTGCGAAGCCCTAGTATATATTTTTGACGGTTCGCGGAGAGGCGGTGGTAGCAACATGCATTAAGCAGCCATTACGGGTTTGTTGGCCCGGGGTTCAAGTCCCATCTTCGGCCGTTTAATTTGATTTTTTAGTCGTGAATTCGAACTAAATTACGGCTAAAAGTTACACAAAGTTACGGATAGACAACAAAATTATTATGTTTGATAGTATATCCACCACAAATTTGTGTGAAATGAATTTTCCTTTACTTGTCGTTGCGAATTTGTATCTCCCGGGATTAATATCCGTATTATTGTCGTATGCTACTGTACGTATGAACATCTTTACATTAAAATAACACATGGTAGTAAGGTAAGTTGGGGCAACTTGCACGAAAAAGGATGAAAAGCGCCACCCAAATAGATTTTTTTAAACGAAGAACTAATTCGCAAAGTCGAGGCTTTCGAAATGTGGGTTTATTATAGACGCATATTAAAGTTTAGTGGGTGGATAGAGTAACGAATGTTGAAGTCCTCCAGGGCATGAAGAGACCGAGAAGTGCTACGGACTATCAAGAATGCTTGTATATCTTGGATATATTATGAGAGGATTAAAATATAGTCTAAACCAACTCGTCATCCAAGAGAAAATAAATGGCTGTAAACTTATGGCTGTAATGAGGGCAGACCTTACCTAGGACCGTTTTACAAGCCTGGTTAGCATTTGTTTTAACGCTAAAAGCAACCGTGTGACCCGCTGTTGTAAAAAAATAAGTGGGCCAAACGGCTGCCATCCAAAATTTTCCCCCATTGTCCCGGCTTTTAATTTCTGTATTAAACAGATTACAAAAACCTAAACAGGGAAAGAAAAAATAAAACACAATTTCAATTCAATTTTTCAATTTCAATTTTTATTTATTACATAATATGTACATTACAAACATTATGTTCAATGCATACATATTATTAACTTACATCTAAAAATATACATATACAATATACGATTCACGGGTGAGGAGCAAAATAGAACGGGGCAACTAACGAGACTGGAAGACAGCACTCCCTTACGAGATAAAACAGCGGGAACAACACACAAAGAAAAACATATGACTTAAGTGCACGCATCACGGCCGGCACATACAATCCAAGAGCAGCAAAATCACTAATCTATTATATATATATTAATGTCCGACTAGCTGTTGGGACCCCTGAAGATCTCCCACCTGGAGACCCACACCCGTAGAACAACCCTAAATGATTCCAGGTTCCAGGCGCAGATTAGCAGATTGGAGTTCCGTATACGCATCTTCTGGCTGCGTAACTTGAGGGACAGGTACAAGTGTAGGTAACTAGACTGAGTTGTTCCGCGCGGCGGTGAATAGATTCGTAATCGCCGACCTCCGATAAGAGATTTTTTTGAAATACTTCAGCAAGTCCTCAATTTTGTCAATCTAGATTTAAAGGATAAAATTGTCGTATTTAAAATATCTCGGAGCGATCACGAGAAAGCCCACAGAGAAAATGTGGCGATAATATTAAGAAAGATGAAAATCTTGGTGTACACAACTGGAAAACTTCCTGCAATGCCAGGCGGCAATAGCGAAAACTACTTCATGAGAAAGCAAAGATCCTCAATGAATTGTTACCACGTAATGATGATTTTGAAACTAACATAATTAAAAAAATAGTTTTTGCGTTATAGATAGAAGAGCGATATTTATTTAAAATAAAATTAAAATTACTAGTACAGGTACACTCTCCGCACCACTATTTAACTAAAATATTTTCTTTTTCATTACATGTGAATATGTTTTGTACACCATTCTTAACCTAACTTTATTTGACACATGATAAGATGTAATAATATCCACTGCCTGTCTTTAATAATCTCACAATTTCAAAATTAATTCAGACATTAGCTCAAGTCTCCCCATATTACCGTAAGTAATATTATACACATCAAATATGTTTTCATTATTGCCTGTAATTCGGTTTCACTAATCCAGTGGTTAGTGAACCCGAAATAGAGATTACCTATCACGTGTTTTGTCAAACTGTTAAAATTGCGAAATTTTAGCAGCACACAGAAGAATACTTAGACAGGTACCAATAACTCTTTAATTTTCATAAATTATCACATGTTGGGTATTTCTATTAAAAAAATAACCAGATGCAATCTTTTACAGTAAAAGTTTACAATTTCATATATGTTTATTAAAATTCGCATAGAAATGAAATGGTACAAATTTATATATTTTTTTAACAAACAGACTTCCAATCTACCAGATTGTGCCAATTGTGGAATTATCTGCTTACTTCACTTTTTTCACTAATAAAATTCATACAAGAAGAAAAATGTGTAATTTATAGAAAAAATAATAACAATAATATGGGTCTAAAACAATAAGAACAACACGTAATCGAGGATTGTTGAGGATGTTTTACAATAAATTGGAAATCACTAGAAATGTGGACATGTCGATCGATCTCGAGGATTGACGAAACATCTAAAATATTGGGTCTTATAAATACACAGCCGCATCGTGCTGAACATACAGTTGTTTTGACAAGCGAGATGAGTCCATTGAAAACGAAACCAGAGACAACAAGGTAGCGGTGATTCAGTGTGACTATAATGTGACAATGTGACAACAGTGCGACCGCGGATGCAAGAATATTTTAAGACAAGTATAAAGTGTTCCATAGATGAGCGAGTAGTGCGAAATATTGTGAATTAAAGAATATACCTCGAGCTTAATTTGTGTCCAGTGCTTAAAGTTAATTAATAAAATATTAATTTCAAATATTTGATTTTTCCTTCATTGCTATGATCTTGTAACAATATTTTTAAATTATTTTTGTTGATTTAAAAAAAATAATAAGATTAGTCGATGGGTTTTTCTAATATTTAAAAAAATGTGATAATTCCGTATCAGTTTCAAAAATTTGAAATGATTAATCAATAGTTATTTTTATTACCTATTGAAGAAAAATTATTATTGTTTGATCAAAATAGTGTCAAATATCCGCGTCACATCAGTGAGTTAAGGATTACAAGTTCGGATTACCACTGCACTAATCTATAGAAAGTATTTATGATTTTAAAGATAAGATAATTTTTCAATATATAAATAAACACGAAATGTTTTTTAAATTCAGTTTCGTGGTATTGAAAAATATATTTATTTAAATAAACATTTCAAGTAAGTATAGCCATGTTCGTGTTTAAGGACTTGGTCATAATATCATGTTTATTGTTGTCGTTGACAGTTGTAACAAGTGCGCTTGAAGAATGTTACAAAGAGGATTTTGGATTTGGTTCGTTAGGAATTTTAAACCAAAGCTGTGAAGCTCCATTGTCCCCGTTTGTTGTTAAGAAATACAATGATTTTACTGAAGTTGTTGCGAAACCGAGCGATTCAAATGGTTACTTCATCACATCTCTGGATGACGGAGACTACGGCAATTGCCTCACGACTGGAGAAGGGTTAGATGTTGTTGCTGGAACCGAGCTGGAGTTATCTGTATTCACCAGTAACCCTGGAACTCCTATATTCCTTATATGGTTACTGGTTGACTCTGATTCAGAAAATGTAATGGGATCTTCAGTTATCCTCATTGACAATAGCAGGACTTGGAAAACCTTTACATTAACATTGGCAAGGAGTGCCAACATTCATGTAATATACCCTTATTTTATTATTTTATTGAAAGCTTTTTTATGTGATTCGAGATCATATTTCAAAGATAACAAATTTATGACAAATTAGATGAATTTTGTGGAAAGTCAGACAAAAAAATAACAAAAAAATATTGGGTTTCTACTGAAAAATAGCCCCGTTTATACTATAATTTCGTAATGTTAACCATTTAAGATTACGAATAATTTGAGACTTATATGTAGGTAGGTTATTATTATTCCAATTCCAAAATCCATCAATTTTATATTTCAATTAATCCCAAAAATAATTTTATAATTAAGTTTATAATAAATAAGAAATAACAACTTTCATTCACAACTTTATAACTTTTTAATTCTTATATCGCATTTTCTTTACGAAAATAAATAATAAATAATCATATTTGAAATTTAATAAGTAGAATCATCCCAATTTCTATACCACCAGATTTTTTTAAACTAATGAGAAATTGAAGAATGACATATTAAATATCAAAGATTTGTATTCAAAGGAGGGTTGTATTAAAAAAATCTGTGATTTATAAATTAATTAGTAATTTTTGCATTTCTTTTATTTTGAAAGTATAAGAATAAAGCATTATCCCTGAAACATATTGATTATTAAACAAATATTAATGTATTTTCTGGAACCTAAAATATAAATGTATGTAACTATAAAAATATACGGATGATTTAAACTAATCACAGGATCATTTATTACTATTACAATTTTTTCACATTATTCGATCGTTATTCGTGGGGTATGCAAAGGCTAACAATTAAAAATCCTAACAATTAAAAAAATGTGTTGAATGCAGTCGCCAAAGATTACAAATTTAAAAAGTACTCAATTCTAGATTATATGTAGGTATCTATCCCTTCCAACGTCATGTTTCCTATACATTTAAAGGCTATGTTTTCTATTAAATCTCAAATTCAGTACATTAGAAATGAGAAATCGTCAATAACTGCATTAATTTATTTTTTTTAATATTGCTGCCTTTGCTTTTATACACCACATACATAATATTATCATTATTAATAATAATTAGGTTATTAATAATTAGGTAATTCAATTTTGATCTCATAAATTAATAAATTCTCTTTTTACTTTTAGATTCGTTTGCAATGCGAAGAACTGAATACGAAGGATGCGTTCTTGGCTATCGATTATGTAAGAATTAAAGCTCCCAACGTGGAAGATTGCCTTTTTAATGTTACAACAACTACAACTTATGAATCAACAACAATATCCACAACTGTAGAACCTTCGACCACAACTGAAACACTTTCTACTACTGCAGTGCCTTCTACTACCAGGACCACGACTATGATACCAACAACTACCGAAACACCCACAACCGTACTTCCAAGTACTACAACTGAGTCGGTACCACCAGAACCACCAACAAATTGCATTTGTAATTGTAACTGTAACTATTATTGTAAAAATCCTTTCCTTTGAGATATCAACGACTCACAAATAATATCTTTGTCTAATTCTTGTATAATTTATTTACAACATTTACAGGTTGATTTATTACTCACTAGCGGCCCACCCCGGCTTCGCACGGGTATTTAACAAAAGTTTCAAAAATTATGAATTTTAACACACACGTACACCCTTCTTTTTGCGTTGGAGGTTACTGAAAAAGAGTACATTATAAAGAAAGTTTGCATATTATTATTTTAATGAATTTTTCGTTATTTTTTTTTATTTCTTTTGTTATTTTTTAATATTTGATTATTTTATATTTCTTTCTAATGTTTGTAAAAAGATCATACAAAACATAAGCCATTAAATTTATTAGATTAGAGCTTCCCTGTAAACGATATTTGATGTTGTTTTATTTTGTGGCAGCAAAATAAATTGATTTTCAGGAGCTCCGACCCGCAATAGGCCAACATGCAGTTGGCCATGAGTAAAACATTATTTTCGTAGGTCGATCCCTACTAATTCGAAGGTTTGGCCTTGGGACTTATTAATAGTTAACGCGAAAGATGTTTTTACCGGAAATTGAAGCCGTTTAAATGGGATTGGCAGATCAGTTGGGATCATCGGTATCCGCGGTATTTGAGCTAGTTGACCAGCTGCTGGGCCGGTGATAATGGTCCCTACAATTAAATTGTCCCTCAATTCCTTAATAAGCAGCCTCGTCCCATTGCACATGCTCGGGGGGCTTAAATTTCCAAAAGCATGATTGGAATTCCGATTTTTAACGTCAATTCGAGTGGTGGCGATCTTCGAGGGAGACACATGATGGACGGTTGCTGAATTAACAAAGATTGAAAAAGTGAAAAATGTTACTTAAGTTACATGGTTTATGTAATTGGTAGTTTTGATAATTATTACACTCATGATAACTTTTGAATGGTATAATTCAAAAAGTTATTTAGAGGTACTGATTTAGCCTTGAATATGAAGTGATTTAATTGGATAAGTATTAGGTAATACCCAGTTTGTACCGGCGCGGCGTTACATATTTTATCATAAAAAGTAGTTCTTGTGACATAATTGTAATAGTTAGAAATATGGTATTCCGGACTTTTTTGTCGAAATTGATGTCTTCTATAAAACAGTAGTACATCATTTTGCTATATTGTCAATAATTTCCGAAGTTTACGCGATATAAGGTTTTTTTTTGATATTTTTTTCACACGTTGGGTTACATTATCGAAGTTTTCATACGGATTTCTAACTTTTTTTGAAAATATTCTAAATAGCCTATGTTCATCAGGAATAATGTAGGATTCTAAATTTGAAAGAATTTTTCCAATCGCTCCAGTAGTTTCGGAGCCTATTCAATTCAAACACACAATCAAATCTTTCCTCTTTATAATATTAAGTATAGTTACACTCAACATCGGCTACTGATAAATCTGTTGCAAGAATAATTTTTATTTTGGTATATAAATTTGTTTTATGTACGTTCTACTATTTTATGGATAGGGATTGAAATAGTATTAATCAAATCTCATTAATAATAAAGACGTCTTCAATGCCCCTTGATCATCGAAACTAATAGATGAAGAGAATAAATATGAATGAATAGCCTCCAAGAAATTTCGGAAAGTTTAATAAATAGTTTAATAATAACTGTGCGCTGTGTCTCACGAAGCGGTCATATATCTTTGTCTTTTTTCGCATATACATCGTTCCCGCACACTTTTAGCGTGTATACATAATATATTAATATATTCTTGAAGTGCCATGACCAAATAATGGACCCGTGGTAATTAATGAATTATGTTTAACACTACATTCATTTTCACCGGATTAATATTTACTATTTATGAAATAGCGTGTGTAGTTATTTCTTCATTTTAATTGATTGACGAACTGAGTTATCCAATGGTACCAAAAAAAAATCAATATGCCGACAGGCCGCCCTAAAACCTCTGGATCGATCAAATGCTTCCGAAAACTTGCAAAGCAGCAAATAATAATAAATAGAGAAACGTAGAAGACACTTGGGGAGGCCATAATCCAGTAATAAATAGAAAACGGTTGATTATGACGACGATGTTTGAAAAGGATGTCTTTTTTTCTTTCTTTACAAGGTCGTTCTGTTTATTATTTTGAATTTATGACTCATTTGTTGCATTTTCACTATTTTCAAATTTGTCAAGCATTTAGAGTTTTAATGCAGGTATTTTTATCATTTCAAGTTCGTGATTAACCGCCTAGGTAATGCGAAATTAAAACAAGTAAAATATAAAAACCTGTAAATTTAACAAATGAAGTCATAAACTGACAGTAATAAAATACTCAAATAAGAATTTTGTGTACCGTACAAAGTAACTTTAGCATTACCATCGCGTCCACAAAACTAATTTCGGTGATCGTGCTTTCGGAGTGGCTGGACCAAGTTATGGAACAAACTACCTAATAAACTGAGACAAACAGACAGCTTACCACAGTTCAAAAAACAACTTCAGACGCATTTATTTAGACAATCCTATAAAAACCTATAGAATCTGACCACATCAACGCTAGCTAATGTTTTCCACTCCTATTGTGCACTCCGCGAAAACACCTAATTCTTTCAGGCACTCCCAACTATTATAGTATTCAATTTTAATTCCATTTCTTGCATGCCACCTAATGAATAAGTAATAGTTAATAAGTTTTTTTTTTTAGCAGTAAGTTGTTGTGTAAGATAATATTTTTTCTGTATAAAGCGTCCTTGAGGTGAGTATTCGCGAAAACGGCGCTATATAAGTTATCCAAATATTATTATTATTATTATTATTACCACATGACCATGTTAAAAAGTATCTACATTAGATCGTTAAGTATGTGTCGTAGTTTCTATGACGGATGCGATACTAAAAATTTCCGCGCATCTTAATTGGCTAAGCCTGATCCCAGCTAAGAATATTTACTCCTTAAGCACATCTACAGGACAAAGCTAATTGGCTTATGTTATCTTAACTATCACTACTTTTTTATAACCTCAAATTGGACGTAACATGATGAGCGATAATGGTATAAATTGTATTTTATATAATATGCAACACATATTAATATCAGGGTCAGGAAAGAGGACAGAGTGCCTAGGTCAAGGGTTCGTGTTTTGCCTACAGTCCTATATAATATATTGCAGGTTTATGTTGTAAGGAAGATGTCAATTTCTGACACAGGGTACTACAAATAAAGAATAACTACGCAAAAATTTAAACGAAAAGCATTCATTACTGAGATTATTCTTCCTTCTATCTAAGGAGGAATGTTATCGGGAACTGGGAGTCCATTATAAAAAATCCTTGGTTCTTCTGGAAGTATTTATTGACTTGAAACAGTTGGTACTAATCGCGACAATATTAATAACGGCTTACAGGTAGTGTAAGTAGGTACTCTCGTGCTGGTTAATTTTTACTCCCTTTCTTTTAACTCGTAGCGTCTGCTTGTCTGCCAAAAAAACTTTGGATCGATTTTTAACCCTTTTCCCGTGATCCAATCAAGCTTAAACTTTGCAGGCAGACTCGTGGCGATGATAAAAATGATGTTATAATTTTTCGTTTAAATTTTTTTAAATTATTATAGTATAATTTTGGATTTTTCGAAATTTTAACGGTTTTTTATACAAATGAGAAAGGAGCCCGACGTATGGAGAAGGCGTGAAACCTGTTTCAACTAGTCTGAATCGAGCCATGGGTCCGATCAGACGGTTTTTCCGTGCCCCCTATACCATTTATTACGTTTCCAATATTCTATAAGTTTTAAGGATAATAATATACTTGGAATAGATTTTCCACATGAACTTAAAGCAAGAGGAATATGTTGATAGAATATCAAATTGGAAACAATACAAATGAGAAAGGGAGTATAATAAAAACATGGTTTTTATAGGTTAGTTTTTTAAAACCCATTCACTCTCTCTGTTTCCCGTAGTTTTCATTCATTCCGATAGACGTTCATCTAGACACATTACAGTTAAAATACTGGTAAAATATACATTAACATACTCGTAGGGAGGACTGATGGTATTTTCAAAGGAGTACCTTAGTTTTTCGCAGGATCCTAAAGAGTAATTTGTTTGGATTATTTGTGAAATTAAAAATTATTTGCACAATTTGGTTTAGCTATTTCAAAAGGTGTAAGATTTTATAAAGAACAGACAGATAGATATTTAGATTTATATACATAAATCTCACAGGAGTAAAAGTTCTGTCAATTTAAAAAAAACTTAAATTATATTCTCGGGTGCAAACTACGCCGTTTTCTGTGAAGGTACCATCCATTTCATCTTTCAAGCTGGGAATAAGATGGAAGGGCGTAGGAAAGTGGGGCAAATAAAGGGCACATCAGTACTGGAGGGGATTATCTCGAAATCAAATGGTAAAATTGAGGACATTCGCAGCGTGAATTTTTGAAACAAAAATTATCGCACTTTTGTTTTCGAGGTTTTCCGCGATAATTGCTTAATTTAAATTTCGCGCAAATCCATAAAATCGTCGCTAAACTTTTTGCAGCTAAATTTTTGAGAAAAGTAATTTAATTAATGGCAATATTTGGTACGCACAAAAATACTGGTAGTTCTAAAAAAATCGTCTCTTTTGAAATACTATTTTATTCTACTCTAAATTAATCATTGTAATATACATACTTCGAGCTATTTTGTCATAACTACAGTTTCTAGATAAGCAGACTCTCTGCGAAATTATTAAATGTAATTTTTTTTTTTTAATATTTATTACATTGTAGATATGCCAAACTGCACAGCAGTTTTACGGCATGGTTGCCTTCAATATTTGACAATAATTTTTATTTTATAATGAAGATAGTAGGTCATTATCGAGTGTTGCATATTTTTTTACAATTGATACATGATATGTAATTATGAATTAATGTAAGATTAGGTACAAAGCTTTAATATATATTCTTTTAGCTTGTACTTTTTTGAAGCCAATGGAGTTTTTTTGTCTTGCATCATCTCAAAGAATTTTTTATCTAATTTATTAAAGATTCTTGGCACAATATATTCTCTTTTCCTTTCGCCATACACGTTGTTAGTGATTGGTATTCTCATTGTTCGTCCTGTCGATCTGGTTGCATAGTTATGGCGCGTGTCAGTGTGTGTATTAATATTATTTATCATTTCTTCTAGTATTATATTATATTTTACTTTTTGGTCAATTGGTAATATTTTGCATACTTTGAATAATTTATTATAATCATCCTTGTACATACATTTGGTTCTATTATCTACCATAAGTTTTAGGAATCTTAATTGTAACTGTTTGATTTTATCAATGTATGTTTTATAGGTAAGACCATAACTGCTCACGCCATAACTGATAACCGAGTCAACCATCGCGAAGTAAAGAAATTAATAAATACATAATGTGCCAGTCTCATCATAATGAGACGGACTAATTATGTAGTGACAAAGGTGTGTGTATTACAAAGTTCATTTTAGAGTTAATTAAAATAATCATGTTGCACCACAATAAAACTATCATATCGGTGAAAAATATTATTTTTTGAATATATTTGTACAGTGTTTCCAGTTTTCGAAGATTTCATCATTCGGTCTCCCAATTTTTTTAAATCCATTGGGAAGGAATGCTTTTAGTTTCCAGAGATTCATCATTCAGTCTTCCATCAGAGAGAAGGATCGAGATGACTGATGAAGATTTCATGGATTTTAGGATTTAAAATTTACGATTTAATGAACGATGTATTTTCCACCGACTAAACTAATGAACTATACCATTCGTTCGTTCAGTAAAATGAACTATTCTAAAATAACAGTTCTTTAGTAATGATTGCTAACATCCGTTGAACAAATAGGGCACAAGAAGAAGAATTCAATTCAATTTATTTAATTTTTATATAACATTTTCATTACAAACACAAATTTAATTCGTAAATTTTATAAATAAGTTAGAAATATATAAACATAGGTATATAAACAAAAACAAATATTAAACATATATAAAATCATTCACATCAAAGATGTAGGAGAATCCTGCTTTAGAATACCCTCTCAGAGACATGGAACAGATCAATATCCAGAGTAATATTGTTCGGCATACCAGTAGCTCTTCCAACAGAATAACTAACTAACCATGCCGTGTCTCCACAGGTTTAGATAGAGAAGAAACAACGCCACATTCTTCTCATCACTTTTCCTTTGGCCACATTCATACAGCTTTTCATGCACGATCTACGGTTATTGAAGCTTTTTATAGGGCCATTCTCAATATTTTGTGACAGGTCTTTCACGAATGCCCTCTGTTCCAGCTGTCAAAAAATTTTTTACCATCCTCTCCTCGCTCACGCGTTCCACATGACCAAACCATATTAGCGATCCTTTCTTTATTCTATCTACCACGCTACAGCCAGTATTACATTTACTTATAATTTTTTCATTCCTCACTCTATCGGCCAAATATTTTCAACGATCTTAGCGATCGCATGACCAACGCAAAATCCAAGCTTCACTTCCATATATTACAGTTGACACCAGAAATTCGACAAATGGTGATTGATTTCAAGAATTATTTTTATAGATATAATTTTTTTGATCCACACAGTACTTCAGGCTCGTGAATAAAATTCTCATCCTTAATTTCTCTAACCGCCTGGTGTCATTTGGTAAATTAACCCCGAGAAAAGGACCAGAATTTTATAATCCTTTTTCCACCAGAAAAAAAAGAAAATGCGAATGCGCAAAGTGCGATTGGCAATTATACGCCATTTTATATATTTATTTAAAAATTAAAAATAAATTAATTCAAAATATTCCAATATTTTTCGGTAATATATGAAATAAAATAACGAAGGTTAGTTTCATAGTCAGAGAGTGAAGATATATATTATAGATGTCTCATAGAGACGAAGACGATTCGGTTACTTATTGAAAAGGCGACAGAATACAATATCACTCTCCATATGGCCTTTATTGATTATAAGAAGGCATTCGATTCAATTGAGACGTGGGCGATCATAAAAGCGCTCGAAAATGCACGAATCGACTCAAGATATACGAGACTTATAAAATACATATATGAAAATGCAACCATGAGCGTGACAATAGATGAAGACACGAAGACAGAAAGCTTCAAAATCGGAAAAGGTGTGCGACACTATGGCAAGTGTAAAGAGCTTTGGTGAGATACTATCTCACCAAAGCTCTTTACACTTGCCTTGGAAAACATTATCAAAAACATAAAATGGGAAAATAAAGGAGTAAAGATAAACGGCACCTATCTGAGCCACTTCAGGTTTGCAGACGATAAAGTGATTGTTAGCAATAATGTAAGAGAATTGGAGTCTATGACCAGAGAATTGCAAGAAGCATCGAAAGAAACAGGTTTGGAAATGAATACACAAAAAACAAAAATTTTAACCAAATCCAAACGCAAATTCACAATAAACAATTGGGAAATAGAAACAGTTGACGAATATGTGTACCTTGGTCATAAGATAAAGCTGGGGAAAGAAAACCAAACAGCAGAACTACCAAGAAGAATAGGTCTGGGCTGGGCAGCATTTGGTGAATTGAAACACTTGTTTGAAAATAAAGAAATCAATATGCCTGAAAAGAAAAATGTTCGATCGACTGACTTGAAGTGTACGATAGATCTTAAGCCCTATGATCACCCAAAAAAGCTTCCATACCTACATTCCCGTATAAAAACTAGTTTCGTCTCTATGAGACATTTATAATATATCTTGATTAATGATGTCCCCCTAGGGATAAAATCCAGTGTTGCGTTCTTGAATAATTTGAACATACTCAAAATATTCTGAATATTTTAAAATTGTAACCACTTATTTAGGCAAGAGAAAAGGGAAATTTTACATATTACAAATACCGTTGAAAATATATGAAATAGATTCATAAATATGAATTATATACTGTGAATCAGTGTGGATAATGTGGGGTAATGTTTTCATTCATAATTTTTGTTATAAATTTTTTTTTAAATTTCTATTATATTATGTTTTTCTTATGCTTCTACTTTTTATATACATACTTGCTTTTTAATTTATATTATATTTATCTTTATGTCATTATTATGTTTACATGTTGTTTTTTCTCTTTAAACTATCTATATATTCTGTTAATGTACACTTACATATCTATTGTAAAAGCCCTACAGGGCGTAAATTAATAAATAAAAGAAATAAAAATAAATAAAAATTAAATTAAAAATTAAATATACGACTTTATTATAACGCGCATGATTGGTCGTGACGTAGCAACTCGCGCGTTTGGTATAGTGGCGTGGTATTTGTATATCTTGGTACCATACAATTATGTTGCGCGTACTTGTGCTAGTGAAATGACGTCTTTTGGTGGGAATTTAAAATTTTGAATCATTTTTATACTCTTAATATACTTAAACACACAAAAAAATTTCATAGACGTATTTTCTAGACAAAGTAAAGATTATTCTATTAAAAAAAAATGAAATTTCCCTATTGAGCCTTAAAACACATTTATATTGCAGTTAATGTATTTATTATTTCACAGATTCTTATTGGACATAATTGACATAAGACATAATTGCTTTTAGAGGACTGAGCAGTGATTTTAGTGTAATGGTTACGTATTCTACCGGCAAGAGAAAATTCCAGGTTCGATTCCCGGCGACAACAACATATTTTCCGATACGTAGATTATTTCATAGTGATTCATCTAATATGTCAAAATAATAATAAATCATTTAATTGGATTACGTATATCGGATTTACGCAAAAAATACATTTAAAATATAAAGAATTATATCGACACTAACCCCCGTAGTTCTTAAAGATTTCAAAAAATTTGTCTAAAAATTTTCTAAACGAATAAATATCTAGGGTGCGTTTTTTAACCAGTCTGATATCCGTCTTCATGTTTCAAACTGGCGGCACTGTTTTGAGTGTCCCAGAAAATAAGTAAAAGAAAAAAAGTAAAAAGGGAAGTGTCCTTTTCTTTCACACACACAAGACATCTATTTAATTGGTGATAATGGTATATAATATGTAATTATTTAATTATCGTTTTCTCCATATACGCTAGATGACGCCGTTTCACAACCTTAATTCGCGGTCGAATAGCGCTGTTTTTACTTTAGCACAAACGTACTGCGATTTCGCTATAAATTGATTTGTTTTCAAAGTAAAATTTTTAATGGAATTTTGTAAAAAACTGAAGCAAATGAAGTAGAATTTCAGCATTTAGAGATCACAGATCATTTGGATTTACAGAAACGGTGAATTCATTCGTAGTGTAATGTGTTTTAATATAAAAAAAAAAAATATTTTTTTTAATTTATTTCGCAATAATTTTTTTGTTGTAACTAATTAATGTATTATTAATAACTAATTGATGTGTAACAGAAATTTAAAGAGCTAGTATATATATAATTATTATTGTCAATTAACAAATTCACCTAAATGTCTGAACATGTTAATACCCGTAAACACCAACACAACGAAACAATATGCGTCGTACATACGGCTTACACTTACTAATTCGATTGTCTTTATGAAATGGAGAGATGTGTGCTTTGAATATTTACTGGACTTTCTGTCAGAAATATTATCGGCCTATTGATAAATAATCTGTCTGTTAAAAATTATGTTCTGATTATTTTCGTAAGTACACAAATAAATTTTAAGTAATTTTCTCAGACATCTTGTAAGTAAATCTACGTCTGCGAATTTCTAAAATTTATCATGATGATAATTATTGTGATATGATGTCTTATCTGACACAATATCGATATATTTTTAAGTACACGTCGTCAAACACCAATACTTATATCAAGACAAGGCCGAATTATCTTTCACAGAAATATTTTTTATAAAATCAGACTAAACAATTGAAGGTGTTCCTATAAAATGGGTCTACATATATAGTACATCAGGTTACAAAGTGATTTTATTGTTTTAAAATAGTCTATATATAAACAGTTTGTACTATGCGTCATTTTAATTTTAATGATTTCAACTCAATCTTGACAAAATACGACCTCAAAAGTTGATTGAAGTGGAAAAATTGTCAATATTCATCCATTATTATCTGGAATTAAATTATTCAAAATAACAAATGCCCACAGTTAGATGAGGTCAATGTAATTTCTTAACAATATAAATAAACAAAGAAAATGTAAAATTAATGGGCAGGGACTATTTTCAAAAAGGAAAAAAAATTGTATCGTAAATTAAATTTTAAAAAATCGAAATTTTCCTGTGTATCTTTGTAAAGGGACATTTTACATAATATTTAAAAATGATAACGCTGTCTTCTGTCACTATTCGTTTTTTATAACAATTATATGTTTTCTATGCTGACGCATCATCATTACTAATAACTAATCTTTGGGTTACGTGAGGAGTGGGGGGGGGGGGAATTAAAGTCGGGAGGGTGTAGAACGTAGGGATTTACTATTTAATTTAGCTAAAATATCTTACTGCGCCCTGTAACTGACGAAGTATTTTGTTAAATTATTTTACCATTGTTAACAGAAAAGTAAAAAAATCTATTTTCCCGTATTACCACCAAAAATACCTCTTATCATCAATTAGACACATTTTTTTGATAAACAGATCGTCCATAGGTTATTGTTTATTATAAAGCCGGCACTACACTACTCGCAAAGTCGGCCGAAGTCCGAAGTAACCCGAAGTATGTGTCTACACTCAGTTGCCCAACTTCGGGTCACTTCGATTCCTTTGACTCGGCCCAAAAACCGACAACTTTCGGAAGTCGTCCGCGGCGAGCCGAAGTAGCACGTACTATCGTATTCGCTTCACTTCGGCCGACTTCGCTAGTAGTGTAGAGGCGGCTTAATACATGGTTCTTGAATGACATTACAGGACAAAGAATAAACATTTTATGAATATTTTGAAGATGACTTATTCGAACAATGTTCTGATTATAATAAAATAATAAAAAGTAATATTTTTATGACAAAAAATTCTAAATAATACTCAGAACAAAATAAAGACTGTCGCTAATGAATAAGCGCAATTTATGAACAACTGACATATTAATACTTTTTACAACGAGTGCGGTTTCCAAGGTCAACACCGTGCATCTACAAGTAATAGTTTTCTGCGGGATGTAATTCTGTCTGCGATGAGCTTTTATTACGCACTCCAGCGATCTTCCACCAAGTTTATCAATATTTTAGTTTTGAACTCTGTTTTGAATCTATGGACGATATCTCGTTATAGTAATTAATCATTTTAGGTTGAGGAGAGAAATTGCCTAGATTTTTGTTATAAAACATAAAACTTAAATAGGCTTGGAAATCTCAATGATTGTACAGGGATGTTTATATATATATTTTTGACAGGGGGTGTTATTGAGAGGGTGTCTAGTTTGTTGACTATTTTGTAGAGTCATTAGATTTGTATTTTTTTTTTTCTAAAGAGGTAATTTGAAATTTTTCGTGTCTCTTGTTGTATGTATCAAATTAATCACTTTCACCTTGTTGATATGTCAGAGATTTAAGAGACTTTCTTTGATTTTTTTCTACTCTGCTATTGTGGACTTCGGTATTGGGTGACAGGATTATTAATGAGAATTCAACTCAACTTCTGACTAGGGGTTGGCACATAGTAATTGGAACTGAAATTTCGGAAAATTCTTTCGTTGTTCTGAGAACAAAGTCGAGAGTTTAGGATGCCCGTTTTGCGATATCATCTACGTGGCGGTTAAATTTTAGAGAATGGTCGAAGATGATTCCCAGATTTTCGTTGGTTTATCTTCAAGGACCATTTTTTTCTAATTTTTGAGAATGGTACAACCACGTTTATACGAAACATGAGACACCACAACACGCCTAACTGTAAAATCAGCCCTTTTTATGGATCTCACAGTGAAATTCAAAAGGTTAACGAAAAACGCTCAGCAAAAAATCCAAGAAAACTCTGTTTAGAAGAATCTAAACGGCCGTATATAAGAACATTTTGAAAAACGACTCCCTTATTAAATAATCGGACCCCTAGTACTTCTGCAAAAGTTAAGTTAATTCAGCCAATTTAGCCAACTACTTACAACTTTAGCTTAACTTAAAAGATTTTTACATTATCAGCAGATTTAAGATAAGTTTTATCCCAATAATAGTCTGCGTTTCTTGCTGATCAATCACATAATTTGTTTTAGAAATAACAGTTATTATATTTTTCGTTGTAAAGATGTGGTCTATTTCAATTGAGGCTGCACGTGTTACTCTGAGAGTTTTATTTAAAATACGAATATTACAAATTGTGCACAATATTCTATTCATATGCATTTCAACAGACATTTTTTATTTATTTCTTTATTTTTTGAAGAAGTGTAATACGTGTATAATAACTAAATATAAGACGTTGACTTAAAAAAAAAGACTTACAACGCAGTCATAAAATAAAATAAAAGTTAAAACAGTGAAATAGGACTGTGTAAAATAGATGAGGTAAAATTTTATGTTCAAAAGTTATTATCGTAATTAAAATAATTACAATCATTAATAAATACATTCCTATAAAAGATTGTGTATTATTTTTTGTGTACAAGTTATTAGAAATGTTCCCTCGAAATAAAGAGAATATAACTGGTAAAGAAGTCCGAAAAAACGTAACATTTTTAACCTGTTATCGCTTACGCTGGATCAAATTTGGACGTTTTTTGCTCGCGCTGAAGATAAAACTAGTTGTCTAAAATAATTGAAATATTTAAAATAAAAAACATTATTTTATTTTAATGCCGATTATAAAACTATAATGTTTACAGATAATTGATTAATATATTTGAACAATATAAACAGCGAAAGCATATTTACAGGAATAAATTCATAATCTTTTTGTATAAGAACAAATTGAAATGTATTTTTTATCTGTATGAATAAGTAGGTACTTGAGGCGGTGGCTGGCCAACTATTTTTTTTTAATAGAGATGTGAACACAGAGTTCACACAAAGATGTGTCACATCGATATCTTCCTACTTTCAAATTAAGCCAAACGCTTTTGCTATGAAAATAGGGCTAACTTGCTGGTCTGGAGTAAGGATCGAACCCGCGACCCTTGGATCACGAGGCGAGAGTCCTAACCACAAGACCAACAAGCTACTCGAACTTAGAACTAGCTCCAACTCGTCATGATGATGGTTCCTATAGAACAAATATTTACATATATATATATATATATATATATATATCTGATACCCATGAATTAGTTCTTAAGACTTTTACCAAAATATTTGAGGATTTTTTTTATATTTCCCCTGCCGGCTGTTAAAGGTATTATTCTAAACCCTGGGAATCGGGCGGAACATCAAATAGGTCACGTCTTGGTAAGTCCATTATGTACTGTATTTTTGACGGGTAGTGCAGGCTCGGCATTAGCAACATCGCTGTCGTTGCCGCCTTCGGGTTCGCTGGCCCGGGATTAAAGCCCCATCTTCGGCCATTTAAATTTTTTCTCTGCCGTGAATTCGAAGTTACGGAGACAGACAGACAGAAAGACGGACAGACGGACAGACAACGAAATTATTATGTTTGATTGATGATTCTGTTTAACTTGGAATTTCTCCTTTATTGCTTTAACTTTGTGCTTTATTCGACCATTTACACGATCGTTAATTTTCTATAAAATGAGGAAAATTTCTTTGTAACGATCTAATATTAATAGAATGGTACAAACTCTGTATTCACTGAAAAGGGAATTCATAACGAATGTACATATTAAATAACCCTCCTCCAGAATAAAAGAAATGAAAATATATAACTTATTAAATGCCATGGGTGGGTATTCAAAGAATTACAATTCTTTTCTGCGGTGCTTAATTTTCTACAATACAACTGTACTTTTATTGAAATTTAAAATGTTTAAGATTAGTAAAAATGTTACTTCTTTTACAATCTATATTTTCGTCTTCTTAACCATACGAATACATACAATAATCCATCGAATCATACTTAGATCATCCACATTTTAGCTTTATTATTATCTACTTTTTTTACTGTATTTGTTATTTTTATTGTTTTTTTTCAATAAGTTCTCATAATCACGCCTACTTTCTAATTTACATTTTAAGTTCATCTTGTACTTTTTACTATTGTTTACATTTTTTTTTATTGCATTTGTTTTAATTTCAATGTATTGAATATTTTTTTATACCTATTAAAAGTAAACATAAAAATTCAAGATATGAAGAATGAATTCATGTTATAGATGTCTCATAAAGAAGGAGCTATTTTTAATATGGAAGTCTTTTTGGGTGTTCGTGTTGCTTACGACTTACCGTACGGCTGGCTTTAGTGATCACTTTATACAATGTAACGTTCACTAATTCCACCCATGAAAGACAACGACATCTATAAAATTTTCAGAAGTTGCATATATTTTTTACTTGCACACCTTGTTTCATATGAGTTTTATTTTTACCACCGCCACCTTTTCGAAAATTTGTCATTCCCATGAACGTCTATTAGACATCTATAATATCATTATTCATGATTTCCCGCCGGGGATAAAATCCAGTATTGCATTATTGAAATTTTTTGACATACCCAAAATATTCTGAATAATAACATCACCCGGTTTCGAAACCGCTTATTTTTTTATTTAATAATTAATTATTTACAGCATAATATTTTGCAAATGAAAAACCCAGTAATCCGCGAGACCGGCTTTTCGGTAGGCTATTTTTTGTTTACAAAGTAAATATATTTATTAATAACCTACGTTTATATATTAAAATAAAAAGAAACAAGAACTAAATACCTCACCTAATCAATGTAAATCTTTCTTATTTATTTGGTATTCTATTAATTTTTCTTTAAGGCCTTTCTTAATATTGTATTTTTGGAATGACATAATATTTTAATGTCCTTGTACCATAATAAATCAACAATCTAAAACAGCATTTCTTGACCTCATTGACCCGTGACCCAACATAGAGAAATTTTAAATAAAATAACTCTTTGTTTTACACCACTTTATTGAGTTTAAACCAAAAAGTTTGTTTTAGTTTGGCGATACAAGATGATATGAAAAAATATATATATAGGTACATAAACAAGAATTAATTTAATATTTATATCGGTATGCTATAGAATATTTCGTGACTCATTAAATATGCCAATCGATCCAATTTAGAGTCGCGCTCCTTAGGTTAAGAACTATTTTTTCTAAAACAACACTATTCTATCCTCGCTCGAAATGCCTTTAGAATTGAGACGCGCTCTTGCCAGAATTTTTAAACCGTATTTTTTCGAACTAAAAGTTGATGGAACTTATTCTTTAGAAAGGTGCTTCATCAGAGCCACTGCCTGGATGAACGAGTCCTCTAGGCGCCAAACGGCCGCGCTAGAGATAACAATAAACTTCGTCAGTTTTTTCGTGAACACTACCCAAGTTTGTTTACCGCGTATTTTTTATCGAAACTTAAAAAAAATTATGTAAAGTACTTCAAAATCCAGTACTTTACTCAAATGTATTCCTTTGATGAAAAAGTAAAGCGGCCTTTTATGTCTTGAAATACAGGAGATGGTATTTTACCGCGCGATAAATTTCTTACCGTGTGAAAAATAAAAAAAACAGCCAATCCTAGCTATTCAAACTTGCTTACTGAACGCACTGTACATTTTTAATACGTTATATATTTCATGAAGAAAATATTTATCATTTAAAAATAGGTACTAGGTTCTTCTAGGTTAAGAAAATTTAATTTTTTTCCTAGTTGAATTTTTTTTACGCTGTAAGTTTTGTTTTGTTTTGTGTTTGAGCACGAGAATAACCCCATCAGCTAAGAATTACATATTGTTACTTGAATTGATTGCCGAAAACAGGCCATAATTAATTTATTGCTCACTAAACTGCATTTTTTATCACTATTTAATGTACGCGAACATTCCTATAAAATTATACATATATATTATTTTTAATTATGCTTTTGCTTTGGTATTCAATAATAATTATACGTTGTTACTATCCATACATATGATTCTTTACACATATTTTTTTATTTTCTCTATTGCTTTTTTATTATATAAAATCTACTGTTTTTACTATCGACATTTTATATTTATTTCCTCAATTAATTAGCTGTATATAGCTGTATATACTAGCTGTTCGTACCCGGCGTTGCACAGGTTAAGGATTAAGTTGAAAATAAAGTGAGGGGAAATAAAGGTTCAATTCGAATGATACAGATTTGCATCGAAAATATATCAGGGGGAGAGGAAAGGATAAAAGCGGAGGGAGAAAATGTCACCTATATTATCCGCCTGGTCCTGAAGAATAAGTTTCCAAATTTTGAGTCCGATCGATCGAACGGTACAGATTTGCATTCAAAATATATCAAGGGGAAGGGAAGAGGTAAAAGAATAGGATGGAAATGTCGCTTATGTTACCCGCCGATTCCTAAAGAATAAGTTTCCAAATTTTGAGTCCGATCGGTCGAACGGTACAGATTTCCATCGAAAATATATCAGGGGGAGAGGAAGGGGTAAAAGAATAGGGGGAAATGTCGCCTTTGTTATCCGCCGGATCCAAAAAAAAATTATGTAAAATTTGAATCGAATCGGATAAACTGTGTAGATTTGTATAGAGAACAGACAGACAGATATTGAGTTTTATTGGTATAGATTATTTTATTCTCACTATATTGCCAGCTGCCCATCTCGGCACAGGTTCTTCCTAGTGAGATGAGCGGCTCCTTTTCCTACGACGTGTATCAAGATGAAAATAAATATATATAAAAAATATATATTTCAGTAATTGTCTTAAGATGTAGTGTATTAACATTAATATTTGTAATTTTTTTGATCGAAATGCTTACATGGAAGTCAATTCGGTATTTATACAAGTGTCATACCTATGGAAAGAAAAACATTTGTTTTTTTAAATAATTAATAAAAATGTACTTTGTTTTCACCACTTATATATTGAAAATATCAGTATGTTTCAGGGGCAATGTTCCCTTTAGAATACAATATATACTAACAAATTCAAAATGAGAAATCGAAGAAGGGACAATAAAAATGCAAAAAAATAAAACATGGGAAAAGAATAATAATTTAATACTAACATGAAAACAAATTTAAAAGATAACTACATATTTGTAAAAAGGACCTGGTTATTTATTATATTCAATTAAATATTAACAGTTTTTCTTATTTTCTAATATACATCAAACTGTAATTCTGTATAATTTGTACTTATGTATAATTTGTAAGCCCTTCTTAATATCAAAATAATGATCCGAAAGGTGAATTGCAAATTTGGAATAATTACTGTTAATTAAATACCTCATGTTTCTTTTCGAAGAGCTTGTTTTTTAGTTCTACATTTTTAATTTTTTGAGACGCATTTCGCCTTATGAGGGCATTATCAATCTAAATATTTTACACTCAAAAACTTGTAATTATATATATGAAAATTATTAAAAATGAATGCTATATAATTTTAAGAATTAACGAAGGTTTTTGTATTTCTGAATGATTCTAAGAAACAATTATTAAACAGTTAAAGCACTAATTAAAAGTACCTAATACTTGAAAGTTTTTACATTATTTGTATTACATTCCTACCTCACTAGATTTATTTGTTTCAAGGTGTTCAAGATTATATTCCTGTAAATTTGATATGCATTTTAATTTAAAAGATAAATGTTTCATTTTAAGGAAAAAGTAAACAAAAATAAATATTCGCGTACATTAATTAATTAATTAATTAATTAATGAAATTAGAAGTAAGACAGGCCCTGCTTATTGAGGCAATGCAGTAATATTTATTGCGGCCATAAATTTATTTTAATTTAAATAATAAATCCACCGCCTGACACCAGTAATAAAAATATTTAAAAAAACGTTGTTTACAAGTACGAAGTAAGTATTGTTATACGCCAAGTATTATTGATTATACTGACAGATAGCCCACCGGCAAGAGCCTCTTACTTCGTGATTCATCCGGGACCACGATTGTTATGTGTTGTTTATTCCTCTTATCAGCGAGATAAGATAAATAATCAAATAAATCGCTCATATATTTGTCATACATAGTGACTGGCAGAAAAACCAATTTTGCTCGAATGCGGATAACTCGTTTGTTTTAAATGTGAGACATCTGTTGATCTGGGATAGATACTCTCGCATATGTTTTTGTACGATTATTTGTCCCTAGATGTCTCAAAAGTTATCAATATGCGGCTTCTTAGGAGGAATATTCCACTAAATAAAGGACCCAAAAGAATTAATGAACTTTATTAGGTTTGTTTGACTTATAACATGTACAGAGAAATTAGAGAATAATCGTTACTAACTATGTATTGGCGCGTTCCCTGTCTTGTTGGCTACACTGCTTGTAGGAATGCGACGGAAGAAAAGGATTCGCCACAAATAACATTTTTGAGAAATTAATTTAAATTACACATTTATTTGATATTCAGTGTATATAACACAGCAAGTTCACAATAATCTACAGGTTACGAGTCAAATATGCAATCAGCAATGTCCTAGATATCAATAGTTATGGAAATAGGTGACATTAAAATTATTTTTTTCAATATTTACCTGTTATCCTCTGTAAAACTTTTTACTATCATATATGTAACTTATGTCGAATATTGAAAATTAAACGAATGTAAAAAAAGGAAGAGAGAGACTGAAAAAGAAACGTTTGGATAAGGGAGCAGACAAGAATAGTTAATATAAATAAATATGCCAAGATAAAGAAATGGAATGGCCAGGGCACATTCCTCACAAGACGAAAAATCGATGGACAAGTGCGGAAAATCATCCAGTGATACCCGAAGGTGGTTAGGAAGCCAATTGGCCGCTTTAAATCGCACCGGACAGAGGTAATCATAAAATTCTGCCAATATATGTCACATTGAATAACAACAAAAACAATAGAATTTAAGTTAGAAATATTTTTGAAAAATGCAAACTATGATGTCGCATTTAACTATTGACTATGAACTTAAGGCAGGAATCCGCCTTGTAAGTATTGTGGACAAACTCTGTTACGTTAACATGACAGAATACACGGTAGCGGGACCATACGAAATACTAAAAATTAATCAAAGTTTATATTAATTTCACAAAGTCACTAGACACGAACTTTACTAGAACCTTTAAATTCACATTTACCAATTATCCAATTTCGTATTATCTATTATCTAATTATCACTCGTCTTAGGAACACTTTTAGCGTTTCTATCGCTAAAATCATCAATCACCATCGAGAATATTCCGCTCAATTTCGCACGTAAGTGTGATACTTCGCCCGAATGTTTGTCACTCAGTTACATATACACTGATAACGCCGCTTCGCTGGTTTTATCGCTGGTAATGTCGCACTCATCAAACGTTAAAAAATTGACTGCTCCGCGCACGATTGCTTTCGCCTTTTTGGAGTGTTGTGGAGTGTTGGAGAGATTTCGATAATGCGTAATTCCTTCTGATTCTACCATCTCGTGACAATATTAAAATGTGAATAAGACGAATAAAATTGTAAATATCATAAGATGCATATTTTTTCCCTTGATTACAGCTATTTTTAATGTAGTGAAAAGTCCCAATCGCTCCCTAGAATTTTACTAAGTTGAGTAGCAATGTTCAGCTGTGGAATCGACAGTTTTGGCCAGGATGAGAAATAGGGCTTGTTCAGACACAGCGGGAACCGCGCGATTTCAGAATCGCGTGGGATCCGCGCGGGTCTTATTTATGTTGGTTTGTATGTAATCATTCAGACATAACCGCGCGGTGCCCGCCATTCAACCGCTAGAAAATAGAATCGCGCGGCGCCCGCATGCTCCTGTCACAACAGAAGCACGCGTGAGCTCAACACTGAACTTTTTATTGATGAAGTGGTGAAAAGACCTGCAATGTGGGATCTTCAATGTGAGGATTACCTACTCTAACAAAATTGCCAAGAACCAAGCTTGGCAGGAGTTGAAGATATTTGGAAATGGTGAAGACACGTTGGAAAAAAAGAGTATTTTAGGTAAGTAGGTATTTATTCACCAAAAACTGACAGAATGATATTTTTGTGTTTTTCCATGGAACACGGCCGTCGTTCACAAAGTAATGAGCAAATTTATCTCTGATATTCAAAGATGGAGAACGGCACCGTAGCTGTCAAACTGACGTTTATTAACTGACGCGCTATTCGCGCTCACAAATCGCTTATTAACCGCGGCTGTCTGAACACACGACACAAATCTGCGGTTTCAAAATGCGCGATTTGCAATCGCACGATTCCCGCGTGTATGAATAAACCCATAATCTAGGTTTCGGAATTCTCCGAACAATTTGGATACTTTATCGAGGGAAAAATTCGACGATCCATTTGATAGCAGCTGTGGCTTTTGTCAAAGTATGTACTCTCTCTTTCCGTCCTCTTCCTGATTGATTGCTACAAGAAACTAGTCATTCTCAAAGCGAGGCGCAAGAGCTTTTATTATTCACGGAAATCTAAAATTTTAGAATTTAGACATTCGTACCTACATTTTAATGGAGTATCGATTACCTATATTTCTGTAATACCGATAATCTAATTAAGAAAAATTATGGAAGACTCACAGAGACAAAGCTATAAATATGAGAGAAGGAGAGAGAATTCAGTATTTTTTATATGACGGCCCAGGGCTTACAAACTGTATGAGCTGGCTCAAGTGATCATTCTACACAGCGAAACACAAATTACATACTTAGATCATGAATGAACTATACTAGAAACATCTGTAGTCTTTTCTCATAAACAAGTGTACATAGATTTTGATGTATACCAGTTTTTAGAATTTCATGTATACATTTTATATATTGCTTATTACTCCACATTGAAATATAGAGCTAGGTATCATTACCAGCTGCGAAAATCTATGCGTAGGTATACATATTCATGAGAAAAGACCACAGATGTATCTAGCCTGTACAATTTGGTCTATAACAAATATAATCTGCATAAGAACACGAAAAATTCTCAGATTTTAACATATATAGAACTTTTCAAAATTTCATAATGTGTGGATATTCTTACGGTGGAATTGGTGAAAGTTGCACTGTATAGAGTAATCACCTAAACCAGCTCATACGTACGTCGTAAGCCCTGGGTCATCTATATAATGATTTCAACGCGTGTTTCTCACATAAATAGTTTCGTCTCTGTAAGACTTCAATAATTTATCTTAATTAATTAATCATCCTTCTGGGGACAAAATCCAGCAACTGTGTTCTTAGAACTACACATAAAAATATCGTTAACATAGAATGTTAAAAAATAAATAGAGAGAGAGAGAGACTGCATGTCAGAGGGTATATAGCAGGGGCGTGCAGTGAGAACAATAAGCATGACTTTTACCTAAGCATGTATTTTGAAAACAAACCGAGATAAGAGATATATCTCGTTATATTCCTATCACAATAATTAATTAATATTTTTCAGATTTTAATGTATCGTAATATTCTGCCAGATAAATATTTAATTTCGATTTTTTTTCAAGTATATGTTTAAATAAAAGTCGTGTTTCTTGTTCTCACTGTACGCTCCTGGTATACAGAATTAACAAATTGATTTTATTTTAAGTAAGTATTTATTTAATTATAATGTCAAGCCATAAAATATTCACTTTCTTGGAAAAAAAAAATATTTAATTACTCTTGCAATTGATATTTATGTGGTGGAATGCTAATACAGAGTTTGAAAAGTAATGATATTGACATGTCTAAGAACACCCGCGTTCAGTAATATGTTTCGGAGTGTAATTTGAAAGCAGCATACCATAAATCAGTTAATCCGTATATCTAATCCTTATCTATAATAGCCTTATTTTTTTCCACTAATCATTACTCGGGTTCTAGGAATCGAGTGGTTGGAAAATACATAAACTTTCTTTTACTAAAGATCAAAAGACAGATATGCGTTTTATTATATTGGTTATCATTTATTTATTTTTTATTTATTTATTTATTGTTTATTTACATTTACATTAGTTAAAAACCTGTTCTGTGGGAGTTATTTTCATATGGTATTTATGTAGTAGTAAAAAATGACAATTACAGAATCTAAATCTAAAAGAAAATAAAAAGAAAAGAAAATATACATACAAAATCAAGATAAGAATTTAAAGTAAATCATAGGAATACCTAAATCTAAGAGAAAAGAAAAGAAAAGAAAATACACATACAAAATTAAGATAAGAATTTAAGTACTTACAAAAATAAATATTATATTATAGTATACTTTAAATTATATAAATATTTTTTGCCAATTCAGAGGTCAAGGGCGGATCACTTCATCAGCATACCTTCTACCTGATATTTTTATAAACTTAGTAATATGATGTTTAAAAGGTTTTTGTAGAGTTATTTCTTTAGTTTCATTAGATAACTTGTTAAAAACAAGCGGGGCAGTGAAATTAAATTGTCTTTGCCCAAAAGACGTTTTTCTTTTAGGTACCTCGAAATTAATTGTATTTGCCAACCTTGTAACCCGTGTTTGTTGTATACGATTAAAATTTACCTTGTCCTTGTAGAATTTTATAAGTATGGTTTATCATTACATTAATTGTAAGTTATAATTTGGAGTCAGCGTATTTTGTCAGTTTGTGTAGTTGAAATATTTGTATGCACGCTACTTGCTGTCCAAGTTTTGTTCCAACTGTCGTGTACAGCAGTCGCTGCATGCAATGCCCTACGGAGAATCCGAGTGTTGGATGTTAATTAGTTTATTCATATATATATAGGTACACATGTACAATTAATTATACAAGCAAAAGACCCTTTGCTTTGAGATGTCTATTGATCTGGGTTACTGTCATTAAAAATATTTCGAAGAAAATTTATCGGTACTCAACATATATGTATTGTAACGAAGATTACGGACAGAATCCTTATATAATAATAATATGTAATATATCACAGCTTTGTCGAAGGATCGAGAAGGCCTGTAACAAATCTAGAATGATCTACAATATTCTGGAAATCCCTAGAACAACCGAGAAGTGACGAGAACCTTCTCTCAAACACTAAAATTGCTTCTTCTTCAAATATAGCAAATTTATTTTGTGGTGACATAATTATAATTTATATAAATTAACTTTGTAAACACCACTTATTTTATCATTTATTATTTTATTTTACTTATAATTTTCCATATATAACTTTTTAATATTTTGATCTATACTTCGATTTTTAAATATTATTTTTGTTATCCTGACGAAGAAGCCATTGGCTTCGAAACATGTTGAATTTTTTCAATAAATAAGTGGTGTTTACAAAGTTAATTTATATGAATTACTAAATTGCTCGTTCTTTACTGTGTTTACCGTCTCTCTTTAAGTCAAAGTTCAAAGTCATCTTATTTTAACTGGATTCGTGTGTGTTGTTATAAATAAGATGTAGAATATCCCATGACTATTCTATGACTTAAAACTTAAAACTTTCACATTTTTTGTTTTTTATTCTATAACTCAAGTTATTGTTGCTCTATGTTAAAACACAACAAGTTAATTCTGTGGAAACTTGTAAGATGGTCTCTATACTGTTTAATAATCATGTATAATCTCTTTATATGTACTGTTAGTTTCCCATAAATAAATAAATGACACATCAGATTTCTTAAACCCTCCGCTTCCTCTGCACCCTTCTTCTAATACCTATCTTTCAATGTCCAAGCTTGAAAATGTCACTAAACTTCGGGAACCGGAAGATCTAAAATGGGGTCGGAGGCCGGAGTGGGGTATAAACGGGACCCCAGTCAAATTTGCATTTTAATGAAGAATGATGATTAGATAATGTTCTATAATATTTTTATTACATTTCTTATACAATGCGAACAATATTCTACTAAATTTGTCGTCATATTATGAGAAATCGTAGTAGTTTAACGTCTCATCAATTACAAGTGCCCAGCCGACATTTTGAAAAAATATTTTTTTTACTTTTGACTGTTTAGTACACATTATCATTTTATTTTCTTCGGATCTCTTATTTTTTGGTATATTTTTATGATTACAAAGAATATCAGCTCAATATCATTTAAAATTATTAAATAGTTTTAAAAATTAGATTTTTAGGGTTATTTTGTGCCTCGCTCCAGAATGGGAGAGATAACGAATTTTTTTTTAATTTTTAAAAATTAAAATAAAATGAATAGTTGACAACGGCATGGTCGCTTGATAGCCAGGCAATTATTAATGGTATACAAGGAGGTAATGACCAAAAATTCATGTTTTGATAACAAAAGTAATGCAGTTAAAGAACCCTACAGGTCAATGAATTGTGGAAAATTTCATTACCCTCACTTAACCGTTATCAGACCACGTATAAAAGGAGCTCAACTTTATAATCATAAGCCCTGTTTATAACCTCTGTAGGTATAAAAGCAATAAAATTATCTATGTAAAGAATCCAGGGTTTTTTAGTATTTTATAATTACCATATTATTATTAGCTTCACCTGTTTGACTGGACGGATTTTTATAATCAATATTTCATCCGCTTCCCAATGTTCAATCGAGTTGAAATTTCGCATACAAACGTATTCAACAATTAGACAATACATTAATTAATTATCAGAATCACAAATTAATTAATTAATCTGTCAAAATTAATTAATTAAAGTTTTAGTTTATGAGCTGAGTAATATTAAGACTAATAAATAGAGAATTATACTACCCAAATAAAACTTTTTTTATAAAACCACACTTTTTTTACTTTTTATTACTATGCAGTCTAACCTGCATTATCTTACACACACACACGTACGTATGCACACAAGATCAATCTTTCTCACACAGAGAACATTAAATGTATCTAAAATTAAGGATACATTAGTAATTTCTGAAAATTAAACGTGGTTAAGGATCTCACTGTAATCCAATGTTATCCCATCTCAATAATAATAATTTCGTTGTCGGTTTGTCCGTATGTCTATACATAACTTCCTGGAACGTACGTAATTACGTTCGAATTCATGGCTAAAAAAATGATTGGAGAAGGTTTCGAACCGCGGAGGCGCAAACGCCACCGCGGTACCCTACCGACGTTGCTACCACCATATTCCGGTGACCCATTAAAAATATACTTTATTTATACAAGAGCTTAGCAAAATATTATTAATATGTTCCGTGATTTTTTACGGGTGTACTGCTAGGTCCAAAATAGATCCAAAACATCTCGTGATTAGTTAAGGATAAACGATGTTCGTTGTTAAACTTTTCAGTGGTCAAGGATTTATATTTGAACCATATTTTTACTATGACCAGCCTACAATTATACTTATTGTGAAGTTGCAATTTCAGAACAAAGTTCTGTGAATTATTAAACAATTTTTTATTAATCAAATAGAAAACACATATTAATAAATCAAATTAACGAAAAAATATTTTAACTGCTACCGGGATTTGAACCAACGGACCTCCATTCTATTCGAGAATGGCGAGTTATCCAATTTCGAAATTTTGAAAATTTTTCGTTAACTTACCAGACTGCCGTGGCAAAATAGGACAACGCGCCATTCCCGGATAGAATGGAGATCCGCTGGTTCGAATCCCGGTAGCAATTAAAATATTTTTTCGTTAATTTGATTTTTCTGTATATCTTTTCTGATTGATTAATAAAAATTTGGTTGTAAATTCTTCTTTAGATTGTAAAGTAAACATTCTGACTGAAAAAATAAATATTAATATTTTTCATACACGTGCTGTATCGAAATAATAATAAGATTTTTACATTTTGATGCACAAAACATTCACTGTAGTAATGTATATGCGCTATTTTATGAATGTATTTTTTTTTGTGAATTTCGCTGGTTTCCTGTAATCATACAGTTAACATAAATCACCCAAGCCCCAACCAGTGCTAATTACAATTCAACTTAAAAAAATTATAAAAAGCGCATAAATACATTTTGTGTGCAAAGAAGGTAATAAAAAGATATATTACCCGCCTTAATATGGATCATATAAATAGTTCATTTTATTATTTTTAATACCGGTTGAAGGACATTTTCAAGAAAAACATCGTAAATATTATCGGCGAATGATCGAATGATAAAAATAAACATTGTCACGTTTTCACAGCCATTGGGATCGATTAAACCACTTTGGTAAATGATCCACTTTGTTTGGAAATAGTTAACAACACTTTTATTTATTACAACTCTCTAGAATGTTCGCGTCCGAAAATTTTCACTTATTCACGTGTTGTGACACCGTTCGGCGGCGTGATTTTTATAGATATGCCCCCTCGCATCCGCGTATCCCGCTTCTGCAGGAATCAGCTTAAAATAATTCTGCCGCTCTCTAAACTGGTTCGACTGTTTCATAGATTATTCGTAAACCGTTATAAAAAAATCTGGAAGTTTCTTAAGATAAATTACAGAAGTCTTACAGAGACGAAGCTATTAATTTGAGATACGTGTGTGGAAGTCTTTTTATATGATGGCTCACCTATACGAGCTGGCTTAAGTGATCACTCTACACAATGCAACGTTCACCAATTCCATCGTAAGAACATCCATACATTTTCAAATTTTGAAAGTTCTATTTATGTTCAAATCTGAGAATCTTTTATTTGAATGAACTATGCTAAAGACATCTGTAGTCTTTTCTCATGAACTAGTAGTATACATAGATTTTCGCAGCTGGCAATAATACCTCTATATTTTTTAAATTGCATTAATAAGCAATTGTATTACATATTTGCATATTAATTTCATAGTAATCACGCCTCATCAATTCATTAATATCCTAATCCTATAATCCTCATCATTAATAGATGTTGCTAAGCTCTAGTATATATATACCTACTTTTCATCTCTCCTTTTGTAAGACCAACTCAAAACAAAACTCCTTTATGTACAGATCCACAAATTCATTTAACACAAACTATCACCACATTGACATTTTCAGCTCAACAATAAGAAACATAAAACAAACAATATCTACACTACCGCACCCAAACTAATTCGTACATTATATCTTCCCTTCTACTCCCGTCCCACATTCCCTCCACCCTTTCCACTCGCTGTTAAAGTAAATTAAAATAAATTACTATATTTAGTAGAAAATTTGTAATTGGCATAATTTCAAAAACCATTATTTTATATTTGTTAAGATGTTGATTTGCTGTTAATTTTCCCCAAAATAAAATAAATAAATATAGTATATTTTTGACGGGTCACGGAGATGCAGTGGTAGTAATTTCGATAAGGTTCCAGCCCTTTTTCAACCATATAATTTTGTTTTTCAGCCGAGAATTCGAACAAAATTACGGACGTAAAAGGAAGTTTCAGACAGAAAGACTGACAAATTATTATTATTGGGTTTCCTTTACATTTCACTGATAAACGCTGAAAATAAATTGACGCTGGCAAGAAAGATTAAATCCGAAACAAAAACTTATGAAAATTATTTATTATTATTATTTATTCAAAGCGAGACTCGGCGCGTTAAGCGACGGTTATGTCAATTTGGATTTTAGTTGGCGACGACAGTTCAAACTATGATTCTCATTTAGTCCAGTGCACACACACTGTGCGCGATTTCTAATATATGAAGTCATGAAAATTGTTTTTATTCAATTTTTCGTAATTTTTTCGACAAACAACTCCAGATAATTCACTGGCTCATCTTTATCTGAGGTATATAAATATAAAGTTATAAAAACCTGTCATTATTGCGTTATCAACAATGCCTAATGGCATAATTCATTTCTTACGGCAAAAAATTATGTTTCAAGGTCTAAATCAATTACTTTTCCTGTTAAGGATTTACTTTAGAATGAGTAGATCGTCAGAAAAATCTATGGCATCCTACAAAATATTTTACGTGTTGACACAACGATGTCGAAAAATAGAATAAAAACGAATTTGATGACAGACGTAAAAAATCGCCCGTAGTGCGCACACGCACCGACTTAAACGACAGATTTTAAACTGTTATCACCAAGTTGATACAACGTACCCCATGTTGTAAATCCTCTCAGAAGAACACTTATTTCGATTACGAAAATATAAAATAAATTTCTTATTTCTTTATGATTGGAATTTTATGGGTTCAAATTAACGATACCGATATATCGGCGATATCATGGGTTTTCCAATATATCGGAATCGGCGATATTAATTTGCCGATACACCGATACACTTTGAATTTCGCATTACAATAATCCATGTGTAAACGCGCCATCTTCGCGCTTAATTTGTTCATGTTTAAACGTGGCACAATTTATCTACGCTCGGGGTATCCCCGCGTTTCATAATTTCATTCCGAGCTCAGAATACGTGTCGCATCAATATTCTTACTATTCTAAAGCTTAGCCAAAAGCCTGTGACATGAAAATAGGACTAAATTGCTGGTGTCCTAGAATGAGGCTCAAACTACCAATCACTAGGCGAGCATCATGACCACTATACCAACAAGCTACTCATGTAATAATCGTAATGTTAAATTACAATTTTTAATTTTTAATCGTAATGTTAAATTACAATTTTTAAATTGTTATTATAAATTAAACATTTTGAATAAATATTATGAGTAATTTTGTCTCTTTCTAATCTAAGCCCACAACTTTTTACACCTTTTGAAATCTTCACTATACGCATCGGTATCGGTATCGTCGATACTTTTTTATAAATATCGGTATCGATATCGTATCGGCAAATACATCCCTAGTTCAAATCTCAGAATGAAATTAACGTTACGAGCTGAAAATAATCTTGCTGACTTAGAAATTTCAGACAAGTAAATTTTGAAGATTAGCCTTAAATAGCTTTTCAATTTCGGGCGATTAATTTTCGTAGTGTTTCACGGCCTCTGCGTGACAGATCACGTGGTGCTCGGGGGTTGCCGGGGCATAGGCGCATGTAGCCAGTCCGTGCTTATCCCTTGTCAGAAAGGCTGTTCCGCGGCATGCTTCCCGTATCCTGTCGATCAGTGTGCGGACTATACTTTATTCTATACCAACACACGAGCCGTGCCAATACATCACCGGAAAACGCCAATAGCCCAGGGCTGTAATAGAATTTAATTTGAAAAATTAAATTTTGGTGTTTGATTCTATTACAAAATATTATCCAACCATAACGTCTTAGTAGAAAGGGAAGAACGCCACATTTTCGGCACACATTTTTCGCTTCGGCTACATTCACAGATCTTCTCATGCATCCTCTACGGTTGTTAAGCTTGTAACAGGGCCATCCTCCGATATTTGTAGTATATACCAGATCCTCTATTCCTGCTGCCTTCGATACCCGGCTCATTTATTTTCTTAACTAGTCTTTCCTCGTTCATATATTCCATATGACCAAACCAATCTCGGAGATCCTTTCTGTATTCTATCTACCACGCTACAGCCAGCATTACATTCACATTTAATTTGTGAAATTTTCCACACAAGCGCCTTAGTTACTGCATTTCCGCCTCATTCAGTCTACTTTCTTTCCTTTTTTTGTTTTTGAACTTTTATCCAATATTTATTGTTTTTTGCCCATACCGGTTTCAGCTTATCACAGCCATCGTCAGACTGGCACATTATTTTCTTACGCTAGGGCATTTATACAACTTGTCCCAACCACCTTCTTTTTTCTTTTCATCATACTCTTTTTTTCTTTGCGACTCTTTTTTCATCGTATTCATCCACTGAGATAATTTTAACATTCATTCTTAATACATATACGCCAGTTGTGATCTAATTTTTACTACATTTGCTCTACTTTTGCTTTTAGCAGTTCCAGGCTTCACTATCAGTGACGGTACCAAGACTCTGTTGTATGCCGCAAGTCTCTCCTTGACTGATAAACTTCTATTAAAAATTACCGCTTTACCATCAGCTTCGTTTCGATATTTTTATGTCAAAAATTTAAAAAATTATCACCTTAATTCACGTATTTCCCAGCTTATCTTAGGGATATTAACGTTCAGGAATAAAATCGTCATATGGTACTTAAATTCTAAGAACTACATTAATTCCCAGGTATTTATATCTATCTGGGTTTGTATCCTAAAACAAGCTGGCAAAGTATGTCAAGTGGTAATACTCATAACAAAAGTAAGTGCTATTAACCTTGTACAGCGTTCATGCAATACGTAGGTACTGCTTTTAATAAAAAATGAAACTGCAATTAAAAATTTATTTTCCGTGTAAATTTAAATAAGCAATTTACAAGAATTCATTTTGAATACGATTGTAGGAAATTATAAGGGAAGAAAATACTTAAGTTAGGTTTATTATGGATATAATGTATACATTTTCGATGTTTTAATTAAATCGTGTGCATTGAAAATTTTCATTCGGAACCTAAAAGATCATAAAAGTTTTATTTTCAAACTAAAATGTTCAACCCAACCTAAAAATCTGTAAAAGTTTTAATTCTCAAACTAAAACTGTGTACAAGGTTAGATCAATAGTTACAGCTCATTTTTTTCATTTTAATTCATTGGATCTTTCGATAAAATCTTTGTTTATTTTCACTGATATTATTGTAACATATCTACGACCGGCTCATACCAAAAATTAATTTGTTGGTCTTTTGCGTGTTGACCTTTAGGCTAATTTGTGATGCCGTTTCTTTGATGGTGGAATACATTCTTTCTAGATCTTACTTCTCATTTGATGACCAGACTTCTTCCTATTTATTAACAACTTATAATTAATCATAATATTTATTTTATTACGAGTATTTATATTTTTAAAATACTTACAGATCTGCAAAGATGAATTCTAATTTACGAATATTAGGATAAGTGGTTGGAAATAATATCCCTTTACTGGGTGTCTCGCCAGATTTTTAATATTTTAATAAAAGTATACGTAGACACCTGTCCCCCTCTCGCGGCTTTCCGGGCAACACTTACGCGGCAGCCAGCACGCCCACCAAACCTTGGTTACGTGCGCATACGACGTGACATGCACCTTTCGTAGCGTTGCGTATCACGCTTGCAATTTGTGCATTGATTGCTTAATATTTTTAAATCAGCGATTAAACCCCATTCATGTGAGTACTTTTGTAACTGACTCCCACACTACATTTTTATTCGTTAACAAAGAAAAAGATGCTCCCGTAGAATACGTTTCACATATATGTTATTAATACTTTGCAATAAATTAAGAGCCTCTGCAATGAATGGGACTGACTTGCTGGCCTGGAGTGAAGCTAGATCACCGATTCATGTAGTAAGTCTCTTAACCGCTAGACCATTAAGCACGTCATGCAGGTTCACTTAATTATAGTAAAACAATTGAAAAATAATTATTATTATTAATACCAGTATTCTCGTTATGGGAAGGTAGCCTTCATTTCTTACTCTGTGATCAGTTCAAAATCTCCAATATATTTTCATTATGGTACATTATGGTACATTATGGAGTTTTAATCACTTCCATTCCATAAAAGCGTTATTTCGTTCTGAAAATTACGCTTTTAAGGCGTACCTTAACCTTTTAATCATCTTAGTATTGAGTCTGAATTCGAGTCTTCGACTCCATGTTATCTTTCAAATGGGTATAATCTAAAATTAGTATTTTTTATTTGTTTGAGCAACGACTTTAGGATATTTTAAGATTTAAGAAAAAGTAAATAAGATAGATAATAAAAGTGAACTTAATAATTCTGTTACATAAAAAGCGCATTTTTTTGTATTCGTGCATATTTAGATGAATTGATATGCTGACTTGACTATCGTGCCGTACATCCCTTACCGGCATAATCCAAGAATATGGATATTATAACAAATCTTGTCAATGAATTACACAGATATCCCCTATCATATGTCAAAATGTGTGGAATTTCCTAAACTTTTAAATACAATAGTTTCTACTGCGCTGACTATATTTGAGGTTTTAAATGTATCCATTTTAATAACTAACCCAAGTTTCAAAGGAAAATCTTTAGTACTTATCGAGCTATGAAAATAAAACTTCAAACTGCTCTCCTGCAAACTTGAGAAAAATCACATGCGTCGTTGTTCTACGATTCTGACGATGTATCTGATATACTACCCATATTCTTTGATTTATCCCCCTTCCCTATTATCAAAATATATTGTTCTCCCTACATTTAAATTTAATTATATATAATGTATAATTTACACGCCAACACAAACCTACTAAGATTTCGCAATATTTTCATTTGTTGTGAAATTATATTTTTATTGGCATTTTATATGCCACTAGAATATAAATAAAAATACTAATTAATGTGAAGTTGAAATTCAAACATAAAAAGTCCGTCATTTTGAACGGGTTAGAACTAATCCTCGTAATAAAAGTTATAAAATTTTGCAACACCTTCATGCCTTTAATAATTTTCACTGCGAAAAATATTTTGAAGGGTGTAAACCTAAACTAAACAAATCTGAGTATTTTATTTGTATAAAAATGTTGGTAGTAGTATTTTTGCTAAAACTTTAATACAAAAATACGTGTACATTTCAGATGGTTAGCTTCGTGCGGTCCATACGTTCAGATGAATCTTTATCTATCTATCTTATACGTATAAACAATGATTGTAGCCGTTGTTGATGGAGCTTGGAGGAGACGGATTAAGACGGTTAAGAATGGAGAGAAGAAGTTAAGATGGGAGAGCCCCCCTGGGAATGTGTCCATCAATCAAATTACCAATCGGAATGCAGAGCTACCTTGCCGGCATGGGCTAAATCCAACGTTATGGTTATATCAAAGCATCATAACAGGTCTTTCTGTGAGTAAGTATCTTCGATGTAGTTAAATGTCCTGATTTTAAAATAAAACTCAAATAAGTGTTAAAGAAAGTATTACCATGCACCATACATTTTGACGCTTAATAGGCAGTATGTGTGGATAAAGTATAGAACATAGACAAGATCTACGTGAAGACAAATTTATTTTTACATAAATCTAATTGTTTACGTGAATTGGAGACAGTAGAAATACTATACTGAACGCAGGAACTTTATATAATTATTTATCCCAAAAAAAAATATACAAAATATAATATATATTACAAGCATTATGAATAAATCCTATAAAGGTATATACATATTCCTGTACATAAGTTCGGAAGATGAGAAGTTAGACATGTGTAATGATTTACACACGACTAAAATTCAATAAAAATTATATAAATTAGTAACTACTGCATAATATTAGGTCCTTACATATGAAATTGACGTTTAGTATGGGAGGAACATAAAGCCGATTTTTTTTTATTATAATATATTTATTTAATCAAAGTATGTACCATTGCTATCTATGTACTTTTGCCATCTCATAGGTAGTTCATCGATCCCTTTACTAAAAAAACCATTCGGACGGGAATCAATAAAATCTTTGAAGGCGGTTTGGACTGCCCCATCGGAGTTGAATTTTTTCCTTTGCAAGAAGTTATCCAAATTTCGAAAAAAATGGTAATCTGTTGGGGCAAGGTCCGGAGAGTACGGTGGATGTCTTAGACATTTCAATTGAAGCTCCTCTAATTTGGTAGCCGTCTGTTGTGCAGTGTGTGGTCTAGCGTTATCATGAAGCAGCAGTGGCCTAGAGCGATTAAACAGCCTCGGTTGTTTAGCAACTAGCTTTTCCATCATGGTTTGCAGTTGCTGACAATAGACATCTGCCGTAATCGTCTGGCCAGATTTAAAAAAGCTGTAGTGAACGACACCAGCACTAGTCCACCAAACGCTCACAAGTAACTTTTTTGGAGTCAATTTTCGCGTGGGGCATGGTTTGGCTGGTTCGGCAGGGTTCAGCCATTGCGATGATCGCTTACGATTATCGTAAGGATCCACTTTTCATCACAGGTAATGATTCGATTTAAAATCCCTTCATTATTGTACCGGTTGAGTAATGCAACGCAGCAGTCAACGCGCGTTTGTTGATTTGCTTCACTCAATTCGTGAGGTACTCACCTTTTAAGCTTTTTCACCTTACCAATTTGCTTCAAGTGGATTAAAACAGTTTTATCATTAACACCGCAGCCTGCAGCTAACTCGGATGTGGTTTGCGATGGATCCGCTTCCACAATAGCCTTCAATTCTTCATTATCAACTTTGGTCTCCGGCCGTCCACGGGGCTTGTTCTGCAGGTCGAAATTTCCAGAACGAAAACGTTGGAACCAAAAACGCACTGTGTTTTCTTTTGCGGCACTGTCGCCATACACATCATTAATCCTTCGAGCCGTTTCTGCAGCACTGGTGCCACGGTGGAACTCGTACTCGTAAATAACGCGATAATTCAAGTTTTTCATTTTGTAAACTGAGTGACGCAAAGAAAAAAACAATTGAGGAAAAAACAAATGAATTATAATTTTCAAAACACAAATATATGAGTAAATAGCTGTATAAATTTGGATTTGGAATTCCTAACCAAAAAGAAGATATTTGAGATCAAATTTGCCAGTACGGCAAAACGCCAATTTCATATGTAAGGACCTAATATTTTTTATTTTTTTTCTATCGGTCTTAAAATGACGCATATGGTGCAATTTATGGTGCAATTTTCGAATCTTCAAAGTCTAATATTTTCTTCAATAGGTACTTATTTGAGCGTCAATTCTGTTTTATTTTGAAATCAGGAAACTCAGCTATACCGAAGAAACTTTCAGAAAGATCTGTTGTGAAACCATATTCTAAAATTACATGCACCCCAGCAAACGTATATAAAATAATATTTTTTATTCTTACAACTATTATTTTTTTAACCTTTTTTTATAAATGATACTATGCACCGCATGTTTACATTCATTACTTTTCCGTGAGCCATTTTTATAATTGTACGTTATCTTATCAAGATATTTTAAATAGCACAAGTTCATTGTCATTATATCATTCGAATAGGAGTTAGTTAAATTGGACTCTAAAATTACAGTATTCTCCAGAGGAAAATTGGAGATCTAGAATTAGAGGGAGCGAGGCATTGAAGCGCTGGGGTCTGGGTGACAACCACACTGCCATACCGCCTCTATACAAATCTAATTAATTAACTTGTGATTTTAGGATTGCACGGAATCTCACAGAGAACTCTCGACTAAAGCTGATTCAAAATATCCTATTTCCAGAATATATTTATGAAACATACAGCCACGACTGGAACATGGACGGATTCACAAAAAAACACTTCCCTTGGACCACGTTGTGATGAGACTGAGATCATCTTTCATAGATTGGACAGCATTGAGAGAGTCTTTTAAGATGAAGTTTATGAAGCTGTAGGTCATCTCCGACGATGGTAATGACATTTAGAATTGTTTGTAATTGAATTAATAAAAATAGAACATACGAGGGAAGATAAGACGCCCCATTCGCTTTCCGCCTCGTACACGCAAGTGATCTATTTATTCTAAGCCTTGGGTCAACAATTCAGTCACCGTTTCTTGAGTAAGTTCTCTAATTCTCTTTTCGCACCTCAGTCTTAGCAATGTTCAAATAATAACTGTCGAATAATTTAAATATAAATAGAAATTTACTTATATTTTTGTTATGGATTGGGCATTTACATTTTAGATATTATTCATGATGATCATTAGATAATTTTAACCTTGTTACCTCTACGCGAGCTTAATATCTTTTTTCTCAAAGTATTAAGTTTGATTCTTCACCTATCGATGAGAGTTTCTGTTTCTCTCGAAACTTACATAAGTAGTGAAAAAAATATAATATATTAATCTCGCGTCGAGATGACAAGGTTAATACTTACTATTCATTCATTAATATAAATTATACAAGTCTCACAGAGACGAATCTATTTATGTGGAAACGTGTATGGAACTTTTTATTATCAAATTTTTGAAAGTTGTAGGTATAGATATATATTCTAAATCAGTTTCTTTCTTATATTCGAGTGGGCTATGTTAGAGATATCTATAGTCCTTCCCATGATATAGTATTTCGCAGCTGGTAATGATACCTCTGTATTTTAAAAGTGTAATACTAAGCAATATTCTTTTAAATGTATATAATATGATCTTCTTCCGAATTAGCTTGAAAATTATTATTTTCAGTTTGTTTATTCATTTTAAAAACTAATATATATTTTTAATAATATTTTTTTTATGAAAATATTGCGATAAATTTATTTATTTGTTTCACGATGCCCAATTAAGAAATCAAAACACATTACAGAAACACCCAGGATTGAAAAAACATATGGATATATTGTGACCACCAGAAATGGAACCCGTGACCCTCGGCATGAGAAGCCGATATCGTGCTCATTGGACTACAAGGTCCGCGGTGTTTTTCTGGTTAGTAGTGGTGGTTAAATACTAAGGTAATTCTTGAATTATATTAAAACATGTCTAACCAAAATGTTCTATTATTCAAAATGATCAGAGAAAAAAGTGTTTAATGCAAAGCCTGTCAGCTGAAGTAATCGAACTACTTTAGTTTTGTTTTCCTTAGAGTATACGGTACTCCTTGTACTCTACATGCGGCTAGAGTATTTGGAGAATTGCTAGTGTGTGACTAGGCCACTTATCCTATTGCTACAAGTGCGTCAAATCTAATAGCTTTGACAATTTTACTAACTGCCTTATTGCAATAAAGGTCGTAAGTTTTAATATTCTTCAATATTAATGTTCTTAGGTTTTCACGGCTACTCAGATTCTTCTGGTTTGTGTCTTCTGGGATATTATGCCGTGTTTTTACGATCTTTCTGGCCGACGTTTCGGATTCCACTGCAGGGTCCAGGGTCTATCCGTCTGTCCCCGTAACCTCGTGTAAAGTCCGTAATTTCGTTCGTATTCACGACTAAAAAAACAAATTAAACGGCCGGGAATAGGACCTTGAACCCCGGACCAGCAAACCCGAATCGGCCATTTAACGCATGTTACTACCGCCGCCTCTCCGTGAGCCGTCAAAAATATACGATATTTTATACTAGAGCTTAGCAAAGACGCGAACAATTCCAAGTTCCACCCAGCATAAGCGTCAATGTTTGAAATAGTAGCAATGCCGGCAGGCAAAATAAAAAAATATTTATTCAAATAGTTTGATAAAAGTCCTTATTACTATTTTACGAGTGTCGTCTATAAATAAATAAATACTTATTCTTTAAGAATGGGCATGTAAAAAGTACAGTCATTTTTGACGGATTATAGCTAGTACAATATATTTACGTAAAATTCAGTAGTTTTTGATCATACATGAAATTTCTATCGATGCGATATTAGCCACGGGACTTTGTACGGGAATTTTGTATCAAAACCATTATTAAACACAATTCATTTAATAAAATTGAATTCTTTGTTAAAATTATAAAATCAAATTAAATTAAAATTATTGATTTATTTTCCAGATATATTTTTTTATACTTTGATTGTCTATACTTCGATTTTTGAATTTGATTTGTTAGTATTAAATTATATCCAGACAAAGGGGCCATGGGCTCTGAAACTTGTTGATATTTTTCAATACATAAGTAGTGAAAACAAAGTTTATTTTTATTAATTATATTAATAATGTCGCCACGTAATAATTTTGCTATTTTTGAAGATGTCTTTTTTGTTTATACCTTGTTTTCCGGATTTAAATACCTACAACTGATAGATTCCTTGATGGAAATGTTTCAAACTCTGATTTATTGCAATGATAGGACGTTAACTTAAATTTTGGATGTGTTAAGAATTACAATATTTACAAAACTACAATTAATTCTTAAAAGTTCAAAACCAAAACAAAATTTCTGTTCAAAACCAAAAAGTTTTTTAAATAAAATTGATGAATCAGTTAGAAAGATGTGACACAAAAAAAAATTCAATCACTTTCAATAGAAATTACAGAATAAATCTATAGTAATACAGAAATAATTTTAAATAAGATTTAATTTTAACTTTGTACTGCACGCACAATGAGTTATTGATAACTATTATAGTTTCGAGAAGAGCAGTTCCTTTCATCAACAGGTATATTTAGTGACTTATTTAGGAAAAATTATAGAAATAATCAATAACTCGTGAAACTATAGAAATAATCAATAGTTCATATTGTGTGTACTAAGTACCAAGACAAAATTACTTATTTATACGGCCTTTCAGAATCTTCTGTGTGTAGTTTTCTGTGATATTCCCTAAAACAGTCCTGATGATGGACCCTGTCATGAAAGTCGTATACACACGGCAGAATATCCCACAAAACTGCAAAATCTTTGGATGAAAGAAATAATTTGTTTTCCGAGAAAAAAATCGATCAATTTTCTTCTTATAATGTAAGGAATTTGACACTCTTATATTGTAAAGTATAAGTTTCCATTTAAATTAGCCTACACCCGCAAAATCGTTAGCCACGCTAAAAACTAGGCTTTTATGCATGTCTGAATGCCTATTTCTTTTATTGAAATTTTACGAATTTGAACGTATTAAGCAGAAAGCGTATTTAAATTTTCCCCATGATAACAATTAATCATATCTGATCCAATTGAAGTACTTACTCCTAATCACACTCTTGGATGACGAGGAGATATGGTTGTTCGTATAAATATCTAATTCACGACTAACATTAAACAGTCGACGATTATAATTCATTCGAGCGAAT
This sequence comes from Agrypnia vestita, assembly GCA_016648135.1. Classification (NCBI taxonomy): domain Eukaryota; kingdom Metazoa; phylum Arthropoda; class Insecta; order Trichoptera; family Phryganeidae; genus Agrypnia; species Agrypnia vestita. The sequence continues at coordinate 72,933 of JADDOH010005236.1, read as the reverse complement.
TTAGTTAATTAAAAGTGAAAATGAAGAAAGTGACTTTATATTTTGCAACGATTTTTGCTCTGCTCGGTGGTACATTTGCGGAAAGTAGGTTTTTATTTTGTCTTTCAATTAAATAATATTCGTGTGAATTTATTCTACATTTCAAAAAATAAATACATCATAAATTTTCAATAAAGTAATTACATAATAATATATATTATATAGTATATTCGTCATAAAGGTGTCTCGTTTTGTTCTTGAGGATAAGAATTATGCGCCATTTTTGAACCGTTAAACCTAAGACTTTTTGGTATTTATTATGTATCCAGAGACCACAAAAAAATCATTACAAATATTTTACATTTCGTGTTGTATTGTAAATGTGAATTATCAGCTTCATATTACAATTGTGTTGATAAATTACACCACATTTTGCAATGTCATCGATAGATTCGAGGCGTATTCTTCAATCCTTGATACAAATTTGCCAATTCGTGGTCATGGTGGTGGTTTAAGCAAAAATATTAAAGTAATATCTTGATATAATAGACTAATTCAGGCGATGTATGTCAATCAGCAGTCACAGTGGTTTTTCCAAATACGATATGTCTAATATAAATTAGACAAACGTATCCTCATTTGGAATATATCTACGCATAAGCGTAAAAAGTTTAATTTCGCATTTAGGTTCGACATGTAGGTATTATTCACCGTAGTTTTGACACAGTAATTGTAGGTACGTAATATTTATTTATGCCAGCGAAGTAACCGGTATTTTTTCAACATATAGTCTAAAATTTGTTAAAAATATTGGTGAACGAAAACAACAAAAAAATGATCTGTTAATTTAATTGTAGGCAAATCTTGGTTAAAAGCATTTTAAAATTAATATGCGTCGTAAATTCACATATTCGACTCACTCAGGCATACGTTATTAATTTTAATTAAATTACTGTCTAATACAAACAAAAATTAGTCGAGAATTTAAGCCTGCAGGCCATAGCCACTAATGTTGGATCCTAGAATTATTACTCTTTGATCCTATAAACTGAATTTGTACCAAACCGTATCTATCAAAATGACAGATTATTGTAAATTATATTAACATTCTTACCTTATACCTGTTATATTAAACTCAGTAACTTAAGTTTCGAGAGAAACAGAATCTCCAATCTACAGTGAAGTGTCTAACTGAATGCTATAAAATCTAAATAAAATGATAAATTTAAATTTGTATTTCTTAAATGCAAATCGTTTATATTATTATTTAAACATTATATTGTAAATACTTATAGATATCCGTATTTATAATGTTTGGAACCTTATGAATAATTTTAAAAATATATATTTCAATACAAAAATGTGATAAAAAATCATGAAATTTGCTCACTTGCGGGACGATCGCCTTAGTCAGTAAATACTTCATCAAATCGAAGGCTTGGATAAAGTTAAGTAAGGGATGAAACCTCTAGCATTCGCATACTTTAAACATTTCTCGAAAGATTTTGACGCTATCGGCCAATGTTATAGAAGTTTGGCCCAACCGTCGGATGTTGGAATGTCTGTTTAACTTGCCGGTTGAGCGACGTCTGATTGTTGAGTTTTGATATAAACCACTTAAACAATTCAAAGCAAGTGTTTATGACGGTGGCTCGGTTATTGTATTATTTAAAATCTATTTTCATTCTTTACTTGAATATGTTCCTAACAAATACGATCTACATACATTATATTGCCATTTATCATATTGTCACAAGTCGTGGCTAGGAGGAGGACAAATAAACAAAAACACTGGAAATTAATTAGCGATTTATTAATTAATGATTAATTATTTGTTTAATGTACAAAGTCACTTAACATGAATTAGACTTAACGCTTACATTGATTACAGAATTGTAATCAACACTATTTCGCATTATAATACTCGAATAAGAACTCGTTATGATCGATAGGTAGCACATATTCATCACCCGTAGAATATTTAATACTCACACAAAGAAGTCGCTCTGGCTTATTTAGTCACTTAGGTATTCCGATCGATTATTTCGCTTTATTTATCGCTTCGATTATCTTATGACTGGTCACACTTGGCGTCGCCTTGCGGCTCGCGGCCAACTTCGCACCGAACGAACTGTTAAAACACGACATTTAACCTCTGCGCGGCTTAGTTCCACTATCTGTACTTGCAAACACAGGTTTTATCGAACTTTCTAGATTATTCTAGGTTCTCGTCGCTTCTGGGCTGTCCTAGACGTTCCTCGAATGTTGTAACTATTTCCATGATGCGTTAGTATGTTCGTGAATGTAGTGGAAGGTTCTGGAGGTTTCAATGTTTTACGTGGCCATTGGTGTCAGCAGTTTCTATCGACTCCAATGGCCGCTGTACGACCGATAGTCGCCGCTGCGTGCTATTAGTGTCTGCGATTGGCTATCGCTCATTGCCTGCTGCTTTTCATACGATTTGGTTATTTTTTTAAACTGGTAACAGCAAAACCAGGTACTGCCGACTGCGTTTTTGAAGCAACGAAGTTCATAATACATCGCCGTGTATGAGTTCGAGTTCGGTGTATTTGCACCGTTTACGGGTACCTACATTGCAACCTAAAATTTTATGTCAGAAATAAAATTGACGTGAGAAAATATAAATTTCGATGTATCTCGCAATAGAAGTGGCTAGAATGTTAAAAAATAATGCATATATAACATTTCTTTATAAAAAGACGATTTGATTAATTTTTGAAGCTGGTAATGGAAAAACTACGCATTATTCGAAGTGTTTTAAGGGCAATCATAATATAAATGCAACATAAATACAAAAAGTATATTTTTCTGATACCTCTATTTCAAGGCGTCAGTTTTAATGAAAACTGTATTTAATTACACGAGAAAATGAAAGAAAACTCTTGAGTATCTACTATTAAATTCGCAAGTTGACAAAATGACGTGCCTAATACTGCAGTCAAAAAAATATTTTGCATTAAAAAAATACAGACGTACTCGTTTATTCAATTTTGAATACACGGACATTTTTTTAATGTCCGTCCATTCTAAATACTAAATTCCTTATGCCTTCCGCGCGGCGCGGCAACGCAAAACAAACAGCACCGACAGGTGTCCGTTTCGCGTGACGACAGCGCAAAACAAACAAGGTGTGCTGCCAAGTCCATCCTGTAAAAGTTAGCAGTTATCGCGTCAAACAAAAATGCATGCAGCATTACTCATATCGATTTTAAAATAAATTCTGGTTAAAAAATATAAAAAATGACGAGATTTTTGATGAGTTTTCTGTGTATAGTTTTCTGGGATATTCTGCCGTGTGTGTGTGACCTCTCTGGCCAACGTTTCGGATCCCATTGCAGGGTCCATCATCAGGGCTGATGTGATGAGTGAGTGTTGAAGTGTAGGTTAAGTATTACCTTGCAATACCGTACCGAAGTCAGGGTGTCTCCAAGTTTGTGTTATGTTAAATACTGGATTGCAGTACCGTGTCGAAAGCAAGGTGTGTGTCTTCTTGTAGTGTTTTATATATCTACTAACGGATGTCGGACTGTGCGGATCGTCTATTTGATTTATCCTGCAGCGCCGGATACCACGATGTTCTTAACTTAAGACCGTCATCCCTATTAATGTTTACCGGGTGCTTGTATATTTCAATTGCTTCTTTGACCAGGCGCGTGTGGTGACTTTTGGGCTTTCCTAAGATTTTTGGCTCAAATGAAAAATGGTGGCCCGTATCTAGAAAGTGCTCAGCCAATGCCGATTTTTCCGGGTGACCGAGTTTGCATGCTCTTTTATGCTCATCAACCCTCTTTGAAATCGTGCGTGCTGTTTGTCCCACATACACTTTGTCGCAATTTTGACAATCGAGCCTATAAACACCGTCGGTCTCAAGGGGATCCCGATCCTTCGCTGGTCTTAAGAGGTCCTTAACCTTGTTGTTTGTGCCGAACACGGTCTTAATATTCTGTTTCTTGAGCGCTTTGGCAATCCTGTCTGTTACATTATGGATATAAGGCAAGAAAGCAATCCCTTTGATCTCAGCTTCTGTGTTTTTCTCGGAGCTGTTAGATTTGGCTCTTATGATGTGCCGTATCTGCCGTCTTTGGTATCCATTGCTTTCTAGCGCGTCGCTCAGTGTACGAATCTCCTCCTGCAGATGTTCTTCTTGGCATATTCGTTTAGCTCTCGTTGCTAAGGTATTAATTACACCTCTCTTCTACGCTGGGTGGTGGTGGGAATCTGCATGCAAGTAGCGGTTCGTATGGGTCGGTTTCCTGTAGACCCTGTGCCCGAGACTACCATCTGTGTTCCTTTTCACTTCTACATCCAGAAATGGTAGTTTATTTTCTTTTTCTATCTCCATGGTGAATTTTAATTTCTTGTGCAGCGTGTTGAGGTGTTCGAGAAAGTCCTGTAATTTTTCTTTCCCGTAAGGCCAGATTGCAAACACGTCATCAACATACCTCCACCAAACCTTGGGGATCAAAGTTGCTGTGTCTAGAGCCGTCTCTTCAAATTTCTACATTACGAAGTTTGCAATTACTGGGGAAAGTGGGTTTCCCATTGCTACACCTTCCACTTGTTGGAAAAGTTCACCCTGAAATGAAAAGTATCCACTTGTTAGGCAGTGTCGAAAAAGTGCGCACATGTCTTCCTCATAGACTTCTTCCAAAAGACTCATAGCATCGTCCACAGGCACATTTGTGAAGAGAGATATAACGTCAAAACTGACTAGTATATCATCACTTTCTATCTTCACGTTTTTCAGCATTTTAACAAAATGTGCGGAGTCCTTCACCCACGAAGATGTCTTCCCGGTCTGCATCTGTAAGAGACTGGCCAAGTGTTGCGACAACTTATATGTCGGCGCTCCTATTGCGCTCACAATCGGTCTTAACGGAACTCCATCCTTGTGAATCTTAGGCAGTCCGTACATCGCTGGTGTTATATATATCCATAATGTAACAGACAGGATTGCCAAAGCGCTCAAGAAACAGAATATTAAGACAGTGTTCGGCACAAACAACAAGGTTAAGGACCTCTTAAGACCAGCGAAGGATCGGGATCCCCTTGAGACCGACGGTGTTTATAGGCTCGATTGTCAAAATTGCGACAAAGTGTATGTGGGACAAACAGCACGCACGATTTCAAAGAGGGTTGATGAGCATAAAAGAGCATGCAAACTCGGTCACCCGGAAAAATCGGCATTGGCTGAGCACTTTCTAGATACGGGCCACCATTTTTCATTTGAGCCAAAAATCTTAGGAAAGCCCAAAAGTCACCACACGCGCCTGGTCAAAGAAGCAATTGAAATATACAAGCACCCGGTAAACATTAATAGGGATGACGGTCTTAAGTTAAGAACATCGTGGTATCCGGCGCTGCAGGATAAATCAAATAGACGATCCGCACAGTCCGACATCCGTTAGTAGATATATAAAACACTACAAGAAGACACACACCTTGCTTTCGACACGGTACTGCAATCCAGTATTTAACATAACACAAACTTGGTGACACCCTGACTTCGGTACGGTATTGCAAGGTAATACTTAACCTACACTTCAACACTCACTCATCACATCAGCCCTGATGATGGACCCTGCAATGGGATCCGAAACGTTGGCCAGAGAGGTCACACACACACGGCAGAATATCCCAGAAAACTATACACAGAAGATTCTGAACGGCCGTGAAAACCTAAGGACATTTTTGATGAGTTATTTCCGATTAAATATTGTATATTGTCGCGGGATCGCGGTGTTGGGAAACAAAGCAAACAGTTGAATACCTATTTATTTATTAATTAGTAAATACAAGTAAAGAAAATGTATGTGCATTTATTTATTATTGATTTTGCCGCACTAGGTAGGTACCGTACATCTACATACGCATTTTGTTTGGAAATGTCAATTGTATGATTTTATTTATTTTCATAGATGGCGGTAGTGTGCCGCCGTACATATTGTATGAAAAATTTTAATAAATGTTTAATAATAATCACATAAATTTCATAAAAATTGAGAATGTAAATCATTAAGGGTAGTTATTGTTTACATTAATGTAAAAAAAAATATTTATTGGATAGTTTCGAAGATATAAGCCAAAATATCTCAAAGTTACAACATGCGCTTGACACATAGAATATATACAAAATCAGAAGCATTGGCTTATTAAAGTGTGCGTCTTCGCTGTGATGACGCGTTGATTTGTTTAAATAGTGTATTTCTATTAATAAAAACTAATTTATTGGTTAAATACTGCACGAGTATATTGGATGATTTTAAGATACGATAGTAATACGAAAAAATATTTTTTGCGGATTCGATAATATACGTTAAGGACCGTCGATATATTTTTAAAAAAGGCTAAAAACGCATCATTTTAAAAATCTTATCCACTTCACAAAGATCATTTCAATTTCATAATTGAAATGAAATAATGGAAATGAATAAATCACTAAGTACCAGTATACAGATTAATACTAAATGTATTTTCCAATACATTAAATACTGCACCAAAGTCCTATCTGTGTTAATTTCCCAGTTACTATATGGGAATGCATATCGCATAATTATTAAGTGCCGCGTCATTTTCTTATAAATGAGGCACTAAACGATATCAGTGTTTTATAGTTTTTAGTATTAAAATGACTAACCCACGTGAGGTACAAGCGTGTAGTAGTGTTGAAAATATTAATGAAAAGGTGTGTAAAATAACACATAAAGAACGAAAAACGATATTATTCGCTTTTTACCATGTATCTTAAAATGAACATTCCGGCACTTGGTGCTTTATTCATTTCCAATATTCAATTATCATAAAAATAAGTAATCAGTTTCATTATTGCTAATCACAATTTCTTTCTTTTATTTTTTTATTGAGTTTTAATAAAACTTATTTATCAGTTGGTATATAATATAGATGTCTCACAGAGACCAAATTATATTTTTATGTGAAAGTAGGTATGGAAGTCTTTGAGTGTTCGTGGGGCTTTCGACCTATCGTACGGCTGACTTGATCACTTTACACCAGGGGCGTGAAGTGAGAACAAGCAGCATGACTATTTCCTAAGTATATATTTTTAAAAGAAACTGACACAAGAAATATATTTCGTAATATTCCTATTACATTAATTAACGTATTATTCATATTTTAGTATTTTCCAATATTCTGTCCACGAAATCATATTTTTATGTGAAAGTAGGTAAAGAAGTCTTTGAGTGTTTGTAGGGCTTTCGACCTATCGTACGGCTGGCTTGATCACTTTACACCAGGATCGTGCAGTGAGAACAAGAAGCATTCCTTATTATACATTTCTAAGTATATATTTTTAAAAGAAACCGATACAAGAATTATATTTCGTAATTTTCCTATTACATTAATTAACGTATTATTCAGATTTTAGTATTTTCCAATATTCTGTCAGAAAAGTATTTAATTTCGATTTTAATTTCCAAATATACTATGTTTATAAAAGTCACGCCCCAGCTTTACACAATGTAACACCATTTCCACCCATAATAGAACACCATATCTATTTTTGGAGTTTCTATATATATATTTAAATTTTACAATATGTTACGTATATTATATATTGATTAATGATGTCCCTGTGACAAAAATCCAGTACTGTGTTCTGAAAATTTTGGATATATTCAAAACTTATTTAGTTTATTTTCATTTAGTTATTATTTTATACTTATGGATAGATAATTACTTATCTATATCATTAACTCATACATTAAATCTTAATTCCATGTACTATTTAATTAAAACTTAAATTACCATTCTTATCAATCCAAATACGAGAATTAAAAAAATATATATTAAAAACTAGAACTAAGCAGTTTCTATGTAAATCGCCCTTGAGACGAATTTTTTTCGGATGAATGAGCCATGTACTCGTGTATAACTATTATTTTTTCAATTTAGAACTTTTGCTGTGCTACTACGGAAGCTGGGCCACTTACAGAAATGGGAACGGAGCGTGTCACGTCCAGGACTTGGACCCTTTCGTCTGTTCCCATCTCATCTACACCTTCGTGGGGCTCAACGAGAATGATGCCTCCATCAACATCATGGATCCCTGGCTGGAGCTGCCCGATAACTGGGGAAGAGGTGCTTAGCAAATAATTTGATAACGCTCATAAATAACTTGCCAACGGCTAAATTGAACAATACATGTAAAAATACATACTATAAATAGGATAACTGATCCCTCTAAGCATCCACGGTACAGTTGAGTGTCCTGATTTTAAAATAAAACAATTGACCGCGCAAGCAAGCATTAAAATTATTATTTCACTCTAAAGTTTCCCTAATTTCATTTTAAATTTGAGAGGCTTTATCTAAGGACATAGACATAAATCGTAGACAAGATTTAGTTGACTGGAATTCTATTTATAGATAATACCAAATATTCTCGCGAATTGTAAGTATACTTGAAACAATGAATGCTGAACGTAGGAATTCTTTGTATTTTTGTGGCTTAATGTTTTTTTCTTGTTTATGGTTTGCGCTTTGTCTTTATATAAAGTGACTCATTTCACAACCGCGCCCAAATTAGTTCACTCAATTCATGTTCAATGCATATATTCCCATCCTTCGTTATTTTATTCTAATCCTGCGTTCCACTTCACCTTACACTCCCCTTCTCAACATATTTTGTAGCCAAAAATCATCTTTTTTTGTCACACTTGGCTCATATCATTGACAAACATCAGTGGATAATAGGCATAGTTTACTATTTTTTTTATATTATGTGAGTTAATATTAAGATTTTCTGTCAACTTTCACAAAGATAAATAAGTAAATCATAATCGTACAATAACGACGCATGTGATTGTTCTCAAGTTTGCAGGAGAGCTGTTTGAAGTTTTATTTACGTAAAGACACTTTATGTCATAGCTCGATAACTACAAAAGATTTTCCTACGAAACTTGGGCTAGTTATTTGAAGTTGATACCTTTCAAACCACAAATATATTCAGCGCGGTACAACGACGTTTTTACACATGCTGCATTGTTCTACGATCGCAAATCAGAACCGTCGTTATACCGACTTCGTATAACGACGTTTAAATTAATGAGAGATACACTTTTTATATACCATTAGATGGCTTCTTTTTTTCACTTTTAACGATCCAAAAAAGTCAATATGGAATTTTTATACGATCACTTATTAATCATTGTTCTACGATCATAACGAAATACAAGCTTTAGTGTTCCAACCGTATATCTCATCAAACTACGAAAATTTCATAATCATCATCATTACTCTTGGCTCTAAAACTCCTGGTGGGTCTTGGCCTCCTCAAGAGTCTTCCTCCACTCATCTAGGTTTTGTGCCAGCTCTCTCTAGTTCAGAAGCTCCAAGGCAAATATGTCTTTGAGGATTTTGTCGCTCCATCTTAATTTTGGCCTTCCTAAGCTCCTTCGCCCTATCGGTCTTGAGTTTAGCAAGGACTTCGGTACGTGATGCTCGGTCATTCTCTTCGCATGACCCAGCTACCGAAGTCTTTCCAGTTTTATAAATTTTGTGACGTTTAGCTCCTTAACAGAGTATAGGGCTCATTGTTGTAACGTCTGCGCCAAAGTCCATTCTCTAGAACCGAACCAAAGATACGCCTTAAATTTTCTTTTCAAAAACGTCCAGTGCTCGCTCATTTCTCTAAGTTAGTACCCACGTCTCAGCTGCGTATTTGAGCACTGATCTACTAAATATTTTGTACACTAATATTTAAGTATTTCTGGACAGCACTTTGAACTTTATCTGCTTTTGTAAGTAACAAAACAGCGATTTGCGCTCAATATGCGCTTCTGGATCTCCTCTAGTATTATTGAGGTCTATTATCAGGGAGCCTAGGTATGTAAATCTGGTGGTGTTACGAAAATTTCATATTGGTTAAAATTATTTATAATTTTGTGTATTTTCAGATAATTTTGGCGAATTCAACAAATTGAAAAAGATAAACCCGAAACTTAAGACGATCATCGCCATTGGTGGATGGAACGAAGGGTCTGCCAAGTACTCCAAGGTATGGCTACAACTTTCTTGATGAATTTTAATTATTTCAGTTGTACTGCGTTAGTCTTTTTTCTTTTGAATATTTTTAACGAACGTTCCTCCATCTTGACAAACCATTCTTCAATTGGACCATTTTAAATTCAGCTCTCTTTCTTTAAAACTTTCGTTTTATTGATAATATCTTTACGCTCGGTTTATGGGAATAATTACAGCAATTAGGATTGAAAAAATGTACCGATTTTGAATTTATTAATTTTATTCGGCAGATTCAACTTTTACATTAGGCGTCAGTAGAAAATGTCAAATTCGATAAATTAAGCGATAAATTAGATTGAATTTACAATTCTAATCTCTCAGAAGAACTCTGGTTTAGAAATAAACAGTTATAACAAAAATAATTTACAACATATATTTTATTGATTCTGATTAAAAAAAAATTGGTTGTAAAAATTGCATTATAAATGAGGCGATTTAGATATTATTTATTAGATTAAGATATTATCGTAGATGAAATTATTATATTTAGATATTATGATAAATGAAGTGATTTAGAATAATTAACGAACCTGTTGAAGAAAAACCTTCATAAAATCAGCTGTTCATTTGTCATATATTTTTCAAATATAAGGCTGCTTTATGCGATATATATTTACATGCATGTTTATTGGTATCTACATAATATCTTTTACGAAACCATTTTTTTTGGGTTTTTTCACACGATTTTAAGGTTTTCTTTACTTTAAAAATACGACTCATAATTTAGGCTGAAAGATTGTACCTGTACCTGTAAAAGACCTGTAAAGTATTATGTACTAACTCTGTCACACCTTGTATACGTCCAAATTATGGTCAAACCGTTATTTCAACCGGTTAGAACAGGTACAGTTTTTTGAGATTTGTATGTCATTATATCGATGAATAGTAACTGAGATATAACTCTCTCTTTTCCGTGATAAAAGATTGTCTTTTACCTTAAGTTGCCCATCGAATTGCGAAATAGCAATAAATGATATTTCAGAAACAAATCTCAAAGATGCAGAAATAAAGCGCCCTTACCTTATGCAATTATCATAACGGCATTTGAAAATAGCATTTAGATTTATTTAATAATAATTAATATCATGTGCTGTTATGTGCAATATACTGCATGTGCAATAAACTGACATTTATTTCGTATATGTTTTTACATTTAACTAAAATACATCTATAAGAATTATTATCAAAGGTGTAGGAGAATCCCTTCGGCAAATCCTCCAGATCAATATCCAAAGTTATATTGTTCAAAATAGCGATAGCTCTTCCAACAGGCATAACCATCAACAAGTTGGGCCTGTATATATGGTATATGAAACAATATATTGCGACGCTGTCTAAGGTCAGGAACATACAAAACCAATATTCCGCACAGTTACAGGATAATTGATCATTCCGCGAAACAATCAATAAAAATGCGTAATCAAACAGATATTCTTTCTTCTTACTTTTTATTAATTACTATGTAGGTGTGCCCGTGGCTTCACCCGCGTGGAATTCAGTTTGAGACTATAAGAATATCAGTGAAAAATCAGTATAATCTAAACTACTCGTCCAAACAATGTTGTGTAAAGGCTTTTTTTTTCTACATAAAATTTTCTTGACGATAAGCAAATTTATTTTGATATGAATTCAACATTATCTACTTAAATTACCCCTGACAGATGACAATTCTTTTAAGTATAACTTTTAGTCATATTTTTTCAATTTATAAATTAACCTTAAATATCGTTCCGGATTTTTTACAGGCCTTTTTAAGCTCATAATTTTTTTCGTAGAGAGCATTCACATATCTGTTATCGTTAAGGCAGTGTTCGTAAGAAACGCATTTGCTCGACCGTTTTTTCGTCGACTTACATTGCAAAATTGGTCTCCACGTAAAGGCGTTTTATTTTAACGGGATAATATATAACCTACGTCTAACCTGAAGGTCCATTTTAAATATTGGTGAAAGAAGTTTTGAAATCGGATGAGTAGTTTCGGAGATTACCTCCTACATCCAAACTCACAAACTTTACTTTTGTTTAATATTAGTGTACCCACATTTAAATAATGTTTAGGTACCTTAAAAGCTTTGTGAACGTGTATGTTGTCAAAATAAAAGTAAATTTCATTTCACTTATACTAATGCGAATGAATGAAGCTTCCTTTCAAATTGGACAAAAAACAAGTCTTGTATTGATATTCGATAAACTGGTGTATCGCGAATAAAATGGTTGCATGTCTATTCAGGATTTTTGATTTCCTCAATTTGATTTTCCCAACGGTTGTGACACTCTCCATTAAGTAAATAGTACCGCGACGTCCTCCAGTATAATAAATATCAGAGGCTGTATTCGAGCACGCTATTTGAAAACGTGTTCACAACCAAATCGGGCCAATAGTGATGTGCGTTATAAACGGTTTATACGAACAGGCCGCAAATATTCTAGTTACTAAATGTAACCTTCCCGGTTCGATGAGGAGCTTCAAAATGGGGTGACTCCACAGAGTATAAAATTGTACAGAGATGAAGTACCTAACCCCTTCTTTAGGCGAGGTGATTGAGTCATAGCGGAAGTATGTCCCCGCTGCATATATTTAAGACATAGTTATAACGCAGTTAAACTATTTATTCTTACACAATTATATACCTTTTTAAAACAAACTTTATTCTAATATAATAAACGTTATTCTCTAGAGATAGAACTCTCGCCCACCATTCTTGTTCATCTTTATGGATATCTAATTTCCCCGGATTATCTCCCTCTTTCTACTTTCTTTCTTTACATACATTTCTTGAAACGAGATTGCACGTGCATATCGATGTATGTACAACACCAGTTCTGTTTCTTTCTTTCAGAGTAAAAATCTCAAATCCAACATCAAGCAGCACTCCTATATAAATGGTTTTTCATAGATGCCTTAGTTTTACGTAGTTTTACGTAGGGACCGTTGATATATGTAAAAATGACAGCCTGGAATTCCTATTACTTCTAAATTAACGAATGATAAATTATATCTCCAGGGAGCCTCAAAGGAGCATAAATTATTTCTCAGAGATTTCTCAAATCGAAGATCTCTAGATTCTGTACGCAGAACAATAACTATACGGAAGCTGATATTAGAGTGTCCTTTTATATTTATTGATTGATGAATTCATATTATCATTCTGCATTACTAACGCGGTATACTATTTTTCCAAGCGCACTAAAATAATTATTCAGTTCAGATTCGTTTAAACTATATTCCATATAGCTTATTTATTTAGCTTCTATTAGGTATACTAGTTAATATAATAGTAAGTACAATAATTGGTTGTTGTTGATGTTTTTGTTCTTATTCCTCCTCACTAGGGGTTCCTGTGCTGAAGTGGACTAGTTTTTCCCTATTTATTTTATTTTATGCTCCCTTACCGTAGCGTCTGCTTGTCGCTTGTCTGCCGAAAAGACTTTGGATCGATTTTCAACACCCTTCCCGTGATCCAATCAAACTGAAACTTTGCAGGCCGACTCGTGGCGACGATAAAAATGATCTAACAAATTTTCGTTTAAAAAGTTGAATAATTAAGTATAGTATAATTTTGGATTTATCGAAATTTTAACGATTTATATTATATTGTTAAATTTTCGAACCTGACGTGTAGAGTAGGCGCGAAACCTGTTTGAGTGAGAAAGGGAGAATAATAAAAACTTGTTTTTTATTGGTTAGTTTTTTTAATTCTTATGTCGTTTTTAGAATACTTTTTAATTTGTCTGCATCAATTTCGTTTAGACATACATAACGTTGTTTAATGCTTCTCATATAAATTAATAATAAAAACCTACATTTTCGTGTAAACCACGAATATATTATTAAGTAATATCGTAAATATCTCCCATTAACGTAATCTATTATTGTTTCATTACTATTCATCTATATTGTCTATCGGAATATTTTGAAGGAATCTATTCCGTAAAAAAAACAATTGCTTTATCTTCTAGTTTATCAAGATTATAGCCTGAATGATAACGAATAATAAAGAATTAGCAGTGTTGTTCCGATTTGAATGTCATATGATAGAACTAATCAGTCATGTATTTTGACACATTTATGGTAATTTTTATTTTCGTTAGATTTTAGATAATAACCCAAGGTAATGCAGTATACCATTATATAGCAACCAGCCGTACATTCATGAAAAATCAATAATTATTTATAATATTCAATTTACTATTTTTATAAATCAGTCACAAAATGCTAAAAACGAACTATTCACGGGTTTGGAGAGCTTAATACGATATCTTTATGTGCTGAAAACGTCCAACGCTCTAAGTGATGTAGTTTTTTATAAATTCAATAATTTTCTAACCCACATCACGACCGTCACTGTTAAATAAACTTTAAAACTAAAAAATTGATTCAACTACATTCTGTGACTTCAAATCCTTGGCAAAAAAATGTTGGCTAAAAACATCCATGTGGTATGGACGCATCAAGCAACATTTTTATTTTACTATTACACGATAATAATTTTGTAGAAAACCCCTGTATAAAAAAAAGAAAGGGGTTAACGTTTTCTACGCCTCAGATAATACTATTCAAATCATGATTCATCAAATTCATAGAGATATAGCCCACTTTGTAAAACATAAGTATTGTTCTTCGTACATTTATACATTTTGTAGAAAAAATCCAACCAGTAAAACGCGTCATATCTTAATAAATAAAATAAAATATTATAATAACATTAAAAAAATATCTCTACATCAACCCTATATAAAAAAAATTGCAATAATTTGTTAAATATCGGCATATTGGGTTTTTGTACGTTCAAATTTTTAGAAGCCATTTTCTCAGTTCCGTGTTTTTTGGGTTGGACGCTTTCAGCAGAACGGCGTCAGTTTTGGAGTTATTTTCAAGATCTCTTCTGTTGTAGGAAATTTTAGTTGCCTTTATACACCAATACAATAAATACACTAGTCATTCAATAGTACGCTTCCCAGCGTTAAGTTAAGTAAGGCAAACATCTTAATCAATATTATCAATTATGACAATAAAAACCTGACTCATTTTTTTAGGCATTTGATTTTTTACAATTTCATCGAGCGTGATATATTTAAATTTTTATTTTAGCTAATCTGGCACTGGTACCGTACACTATGTTAAATCTCAGCCTGAAATTTAAAAAAAAAGCCTTGTAAACAACGTTCAACTTGACACTGAAACTCGACTGCGAACACAAAAGTTACCTACAACTGATAATCTGAAAAGTTAGACGTAAATTTACAAACATTTATTTCGTACTGATGAGATTTGGATTCACCCAATTTACGAACAGAACGTCAATGCTCAATGTACTCAATGTACTAAGTTCTTGACGTGAAACCATCCATAGAAGTAGTGATCTTTGAAAAAAAGATTAGCAAGAACCTAAATAATCATATATTCGGTTTGTTGTTAGCAATTGCGTATTTTGTAAGGTATATAAATTAATCTTATTCTGACTTTTTTAGTTGTAATTTTGGAGTCCCTAGATCGAGTTATAAACTGAAAATAATAAAATTTCCAGCACCCACACTATAACAATATTTTCGGTAATTATGCTTCATGAATTTAAAATTTGTTTAAATATCACAAATGACTCATAAACTGAAAAAAATGAAATACGACCTTGCTTAAAAACGTAATACTTTTTCCACCAACCTAAAATTTAAAAAACCGCCCCAATTGTAAAGCGTATGCATAGTGTTGTGGTCTGAAAACCCATTAAAAATTTAATTAAATTCATAAAAGTTCTAAGGAAATCGAGACCATATTTCACAAATGGAAATTCGAAACGTTGGCTTTGTAAAAACACAAAAACAATTCAAACTAGGAAATTCAAAACCACCGAAGACACTACTTAAGTGGATCCTGGAAAAAATATCAGTTTTCCAGATATAATATGCTTCATAGAATGGAAGAAAAATTTATAATATTACAAAAAAGAAAAGAATTATAGGAAGAAACTCGAACATTATTTACCATCAGATCCAAGTTTGTTTTACGTGTAAAAACACCCAAAAAATAGACTTCATGTCTACTTTTCCTTATAAAAAAATAGCTTCGTCTATTGAGATATCTATAATATACCTTTATCTTGAAACATTTATCGGTTTAATATGAGCAGATTTATAGGTAACATCTGTCAAATCAATTTTTAGTAAAAAGTCCTTACCCAGAATTGATTTCATAACACCGTCATAGGTACCAGTCATAGACATTTTTCACATAATATGACATTCATATTCTGTCAGTGTTTGCGCACGTCAGTTTACTAGACGCCTGACACTGCCGTCATGTGAAATGAGTTTTCATTTTTCGTGCGAGGATATTCAATATTTTCACTGTGCGTAGGATATTCGGAAAATTCCCGGATACATCAAATGAAATGATAAAAACAATCACTTCACCGTGGTCTTGGCACAAAAATTACCTGACGTCGCATTTTTTTTATTAGAAATTTATGAGTTTCTTTCATTCAAAATATAAAATATTTGATTTTTTAAAGTCTTCTTATATTTTTTAATTTTAACAACTACATTCTCGTACAAGACTTGATTAAGATATCGAATGCCTACGAGGTTCTCCAGTATATTCACAGACATAAATGTGTCGACCGACCCTACAACAAAACCCTGTGTTAACTGCTCGCCAGACAAAAAGAGAGAGAGGGAGATAGCTGGCACTCACTCTTTTTATAGCAGCGCCACCTTATACGTCCCGGCCTACCTAACTAAGCACACGACACGTGCCTTTGAAATAGCATTCTGATATTTTGATCAAAGTCACAGCATAAAATAGGTACAGAGATGGACTAAACTTGCTCTTTAGGAGAAGTATGAGTCAGAACGAAAAAATAGAGAAGGGAGTGTACCCCCTCGCGTAAGTCTTAAGATACATTTAATCAGCAGCAAATGTTAAATATTTTTATGTGTTCTGAGAACACAATAACTGGATTTGTCCACTGCGGGATTATTTTACTAAGATAAATTATAGAAGTCGCATACAGACAAAGCTGTTTATATGAGAAACGTGTATGGAATTTTTATGTGGTGGCCTAGGGCTTACAACCAGTATAAGCTGGCTTCATTGATCACTCTACATAATACAACGTTCACCAATTCTATCGTAAGAACATCCCACACATTATCAAATTTTTGTTAGTTGTATATAATATGTTCAAAATTGAAATCTTCTATATATTTGAAAGGACTATGCTAGAGACATCTGTAATCCTTCTCATGAAATAGTATACATATATTTCGCATCTGGTAATAATACTTATATATATTATTTTTAATTCATACATATACTATTGTAGTTAATCCAGGTAGTTTGCTTCAGTTAAGTTTTAATTAATGTGGAGACAAATGAATAAAAAAATTGAAAACTTCAAATACCATTTACTCAGAACTTGAGATTTTAGATTGTGGCTGTTGCTGATGGTCTTGTATCGTATGCCTCTCGGTTTAATATGCATCTAAAGTCTGAACTGGCAGATACAATTTCTTACGGTAAACTTTTCCAGGCATCCAAAACTCTATTGAACAGGAAGTGTTACCTTCGATTCAAGGAAAGGATGTATTATTTAGTTTCAGGTGTTGTCCTCTCAGAAAATGTATGTATGATACATGTGTAGATATGATATATGTTTGATCATTCTCAATAAGCTCAAAGCGATTGACTTTTATTTTTTTGGTAAGAGAAGATAAGATGCATTCCCATGACCAAATAAATGGTTAACGGTTCGAACCATCCCGCGATGGTATCCCGTGAGGCAAGTTATTTATATTTCCACAGCACAAGCGTTTATTATTTTTGATGTGTAACATCTTTCTTCTCGCTTTCCTGCAATCTGTGGCAGTAATTTCGTGAAAAAAAAACAGTGGAGATGCACACTACCAGCTAATTCTTCTGATTTTGTATATATGTTGCGAGGCTGGTGTCAATGTCAAAAATATGGTTCAGAAGTTTTTATTGTAAGCCGTGGTTTTTATTTTAACGTGTGGATGTTGTAACTTTGATATATTTTGGCTTATATCTTCGAAACTATCCAATAAATACTTAATTTTTTTACGTTAATTTAAACAATAACTACAGTAGCCGGCAAACATCTTGAAATTTTACGGCGTAGTGGGGGGAAGTTTGCGCAAGTGCCATTCCACCAAAGAGACCCAAATTTTGTCTTCTGCGCATTCCCCCACTACGCCAAAAAATTTCAAGAAATTTGCCGGCAACTGTACCCTTAATGATTTATATTCTCAAATTTTGTGTAATATATGTGATTATTTTTAAATATTTATTCAAAGTTTTCATACAATATGTATGACTGCACACTACGGCCATCTCTGAAAATAAATAAAAACATATACTTGACCAAACACATTTCTAAACAAAATGCGTATGTAGATAGATATACGGTGCCTTCAGTGCGGCAAAATTCAATAATAAATAAATGCACTTACCTTTTCTTTACTTATATTTACTAATTAATAAATATATAGGTATTAGATTTTTTTTATTTTGTTTAAATTCTTTGCTCGCATTTAAACAAACGCTCAATTGATATTTTTATTTGCGAGACGTCAAATGTTACACATCATATGCGACTACTATAAGACTTGCTCGTTTTTTTAAGTAATAATAATATGTTGTATTAAATATTAGGTAGGTACATTACGTAAATGCAAATCAATATTTTTTTTTTTTAAATATAACCGATACCACAATCTACATTATACCAAAACGCTTAATGAATACATAACATAACGACATTAAAATATATTTATGTTTGTTTATATCTGAAGTTTATCTACTATTAGGATATATAATTAATCATCACCATCATTTAGAAATATTCATACACGTGAAATGAAATATGATTCAAATTAGATAATCTGTGCTTATGTCTTGTTTAACTTATCGGATTTTTATATTAGATAAGATAAAATAAATAGATATAGATTCTAAGTAACAGACGATTTTACATAAGATTAATGATTGCTTATTGGTTTTAGCAAAGATTATACCATCAAATAATAATTATAGGTACAATTATATATTGTGCAGTTTCACAGAAACGGGGCAAAAAATTGCTACGCTATTTATTTATGTATATTTTATATATGTAGGTATGTGGTTTACAATAAAAACTTCTGAACCATATTTTTATATGCAGAAAATTTAGATTTGCCTGGGTGCATTCCAACGGGGACACAGAATTAACAAATACACAAAACACGCGAAAACCATCAACGCTACACGACAAACTTTTAAAAACTCCCACATCATCCCAGCTAGAACAAAAACTGAACAGTCACAACTCATTTGCAATGAACTAAAATTATACAACGACTTACTTAACTTAACAGACAGAAAAGAACATTGACAGATTTAAAAAACAAGTGACAAACATAGTACAAAGTACACAAACATAACAAAGATGTTGTATTTTTTTCGTTGTGTTAGTGAAATAAATTATTTAACTTTAATTTCTTTAAAAATCTCAAAAATTTGTAAAATCTCTTAAGGCGATGTTTGTATATAAATCCGCTATTGACAAAAAACTACAGGACCGATTTATGCACATTTTTGTGAAGGCTTAAAGCTATTGAAATCTTTGACCTAACTATATGTTAGGTCAAAGATTTCAATAATCAAGAAATATGTTAGAAGACAAGTCAATATGTTCGATTCTGATAACTCATGCTCTTATTCAATCTTTAACTTGTATCTGTTATATTTCCGAATATAAAAATATACGAAACAAGGAAATAAAACAATTGCACACGATCAGTTTCTCAGTTCGCCAAGAGTTCAGAATTGATGTTATTTTCATCAGAATTTTTATTTAATGTCATCTGCGTTGTGAAGTTTTTTGTCGGCGTGTTAGCGTAGTGTTTTTTTTTTGGTTTATTGATATGCCCTTTTGCTACTTTTGGTTTAAATATTTATTTAAATATGTATTTTGATATTTAGGTGGCGAACAATGCAGCTCTGCGTTCTACGTTCGCCAAGAACGCCGCTGAATTCACCATCAAGTACGGCTTCGACGGTTTCGATCTGGACTGGGAGTACCCTGGACAAAGGGATTCCCCCAGCGCGGACGCGGACATTGAAGCGCACGCGCTGCTCCTCCAGGAGATGAGGGCGGAATTCGACAAGCACGGCCTTCTTTTGACGGCCGCCGTCGCTTCCGTCAAAGCCTCCGCGTCTCTGTCCTACGACATTCCTGCGTTAGGAAAGTAAGTTAACTTTGCTTATTTTTAAATAAATATTTTTGCATAATTTTAATATTCATTTTTAAGAGATATAGCAATCCCCGAAGTTACGCGATGGATGAGAGTGACGAGAATCTCTTAAGTTGAATTCGCGTAAATCGGGGTACATCTTTTCATATTATTACATCAATTTTCTTCAATTGGGATCAAGGTCTATTAAAAACACTTACTGTTCTTTATACATATTAACATACATATTAATAGTAAATGTTAGAAAAATAAATTAATTATTTCGGTGTCTACATAAAATCTAACAAACTTGTCTGATGTCTTCTTTTGTCACGCAGAATTTCTTCATAACAAGTTAATGTTTTCTATTCCTTGCTTTGTAGCTATATTGTGTTTTTCTACGTTCTTAAAAAATGAGTTCTTTTTTTTTTAATTTATTTGGTAAATGTACAAACTTAAGAGTGTATTCAATATAAAATAATTAATACACATTTATATTACACGCTTACCCACTTTAAAATAAGAATTTATTCTCGTGTTTAAAAGTGGGGGCATTGTCATACATGTATATATCTATTATTAATAAAATCGTTAGTGTAATACATTAGATTAAATAAGTAAGATATATACAAAGAAACATTAGATTAAGTTACAAAAATTAAGACATTAAATTAAGTAAGTAAGATATAAACAATACAAGAATACAAAAATGTAAGACATTACATTAAGTAAATAAGATAGATACACACAAGCAAACATTTAATTAAGTTATAAAAATTAATAATTAAGATTAATAATTATTTTGGATTGAGATGAAACCTTCTGTTAAGCTTTAAATTTTCATGTGCAATAATATTCATTCTGCCATCAATCTCTTGATAACGTTGAGTTTATGTACATTCTTAAGATATCGCATTCCTTTTCTTGGAGAATAGTATTTACTCCGTTTGGACGAGATAGTTTTTTAAGGGTTTAGACAAAACAATCTCAATTTTTGGCAATCGTACAATTCTTCTGAAATGAGTCCAATGAGTAGCACAGCAAGTTAAACACTAAAAAAATCAAGAACCGCTTAACTCCAAGTTCACGTATGACGGGGTAACGTAAACCGGGAGATTACTATATTCATTTTAATATTTCAAAGATTACTTATTTTAAGCGGCTTCGATTTAATTAACTTTTACTTCATGACGTGGAAATGAAAATTGTCATATTTTTAACAAAAACGTACCTGCATTGAGAAAGATTAGGTATTTGCTTATTTAAATAATGGTTGTAAAAATGTTAATTTTCTGTTGAATAGTAAAATTATTATTGAAGTTATCTTCCTTTGGCGCATTTAGGGTAAAAAAAATGTATTGTAACGGAAATTTTGCCTACTTTTATCGTACGTGTGTGTTTCTTTAAGGAACCATTTTGTTATCAATAGGTATGGTCTTTGTGCTATCATACTATATGGCTAAATGCCATGCTCCGTGAATGAACATGTTTTGAAATGTATGAAACTAGCTAACCAACCATCTTGCCATCTCCCACAGGGGTGGGTTGAGAGGATAAAATGCCACACTCTTCTTCCCTGGTACACAACTTTTACTTCGTTCACTTTCATACACCTTTTCATTTTATTCGGTTTTTAAAGCTTTTAATAAAGCCATCCTTCAATATTTGATTTATCTGGTATTGCCAGGTCTTCTGCGGACACCTTCTGCCTTCTGGACAAACCATCTCAGCGATCCTTTATATTTTCCCAATTCCAGACTTCACTTCTATACATCAGAGTTGGCATCAGGACTCCATTATGTAGTTAGCTGAAATGTATTATATTTGTCCAAATGTATTATAGTGCGAGTAACAAACATCAAAGTCCATCATTGTCTCCGTACTAGGGATGGGCGTTGAATGGACGAACTAGTTGAAATCAACCGTTGACGTTGCATCGACGCGTCGACCGTTTACGTTTATCGCATGAACTAGTTGAATTCGTAGACGGTGGACAGCGGACGCCGTGGTCGTGGACGATTCGAGATTAACGCAATGCAAAGCAACGAGCGAGAGCAAGACAAAACGTCTCCGTTTATTTCTCTCCCATCTCTCGCTGTCGACTTGTAGATGCCATAGACGTCATATACGGCTCGACGGGTAATTTCATTTCAACTCTAAAGTACACTACCATAGAGTGCAGATCTGTGTACACGAACTATGACTAGAGATTTGAAATTTGAATACATGCGTAGGGCGAGATAGGCTTAATAAGCTATTATCTATTATTTTTTTACTTGATTTTTTGTGATGTCACGTGCGACGATTCGGTGAATTCCCAATTTTACGCTGTATAAAATAAAACAATTCTGTTTAATTATTTTATTTTTTATTGAACTATTATTAATTAACAGGCCGGCTAGATATTTTTCTAAAATCAATATTTTATTCGATCGATCTCGACTTCTTATATCTACCTGAAAAGGGATGCTAAAATTTAATTATTGTGTTATTTCCTTACTTTTCAACTTTAGCATATAAATGATAAACAAACTTGTAGGGAATAAAATTTTCTATACCTAACTATGGTCCTTATTCAGGAGTCCAACATTAATTATTATATATGTAATATAATCTTGAATTTAGGTTTAATTAATTTTTATTAAAAATTCCCTATTTTCAACTTTATAGATAAAAAAATAAATCTATTATAATTTTGTTTACACCACTTTTTATTGGTTTTTTACATGTTTCGGGAACAATGTTCCTTTTCTCAGATTGAGCCTTAAACTAAAGTTGACAAATAATACAGATATATTTATTTATTAATAATGTCACCACAAAGTGAAAGCCTGACTTCGAAAGATGTATTCTTCAATAAATTTCTATATAACATCTCAAATGTAAAGTATTTTTAAATTATGTATTTATTTATAAATTTATAGATAATAAATAAATGTAAAGTATTTTTTACCGCACCTCATAACTGGTGCCTTTATTACGCAAAATCATTGTTTCCTTCCATTTTATTTACTCACATTTTAATGCTTATACCCAATACTTTCACTGCTTATTTATGTAGTTTATATTTATATTTTACTGCTAACACCTGATATTGCTGTGTATACCTACTTCTTTCTTTGTTATATATAGAAAGAAGTATATAAAACAATATGTAAAGCCTATAATGTGCGTAAACAAATAAATAATAAAATATTTCTTTTTACATATAAGCACAAGTAGCGGTTTTACTTTCCCCGAAACTATATTCCTTCGAACTTCTTTAAATTTTAAAAATTAACGTCATAAAAATAGCCAACGGTTGAGCCGTCGAGAAGCGTCGCGTTGAACCGTAGACAGTTGACCATCGTCCCGATGTTTAGATAGAACGTCCGCGTAACGAAGTTGACGCGTCAACTAGTTGACGAATTCAACTAGTTGATCGTCTCGTCGATGGATGGACGTGGACGGTCTCGTTTCGTCGACGGTAAATACGTCGACGACCCATCCCTACTCCGTACCGAAACAAATAAATTATCGTATTAGAAAATAAGTGTCTTGTGTACGTTTTATTAGTACCTACGTGAAATAATCCTATCAACTGATTAAATAATCAGTAGTTTTCTGCTGGATTTAATAAGCTTTATTGTTTTATGTGCCAGGATTATAAAACGTGGACGTTGTTGTTAAAAAATCTCCCTGATTAGAATTACTTATAAATCACTATTGATTTGATATCTCATTTTTTACATAATTTATTCTCTCTGAATATTACATTGATATTACAGTACAGACATTGATTTTGTGGGCCTCAATTGAACGGACGAAATTTTATTTCATATAGGGTTGCTTCCACGGAATACAATTTTTTTTATTTTAATGAATCATTAACAATGCATGCGATATCTACATAATCGATATTGTTGTTTTCATTAGTGTAAAAAAAAGGAGATCGTTTTCATTGCAAACAAAACAAAGATAAAAATATATTTTACATAAGTAAGTACCTATGCATCAATTGCGGGTAATATATTGTTAAAATTCTCTCAAACCAAAGAAACGTTGAAAATATTTTTTTGTTTACTCTGAGTTCATCAGGCTAAGAGGCCTAAACACTGAAGCGAAACACCATCACAATACACCCAGGTTTTAGTAAACCAGATTATTTGTGACCTTACCGGGAATCTTGCCCTTCATCATATTTTAATAATTATGAATAAAAACACTTTTTTCCCACCATTTTTAAATTATAACAGTGGAAAAAAACAAAAAACACCAAAATATCATAAAAATATAACACGATATTACACTGAGAAAAAAGCATTTAAAATATTTGAATAAAGTGCAAAAATCAAAATCAAAAATGCAAATGAATAAGGATAATAAATTTTGTATAAGAGTCAAAGCAAATATAGATTTTGTGGGTTGAGAATAGTTATTTATGAATAAGAGTTACAATTAGCCTATATATATATTAAATAAAAAAATTGTAAAGTAAGTAAGAAAAAATGAAAATAACGTTAATTTATGACATGTAATAATTCAAATTCAGGTGTTAATCAGCTACTTTTTATCGAAAAAAACAATCGTTACCTTTGTTTATATATCAAGAACAATACCATAATTTTATTAAATGCAGTTTACAGATGACATTATTTTATTATCATTAATTATAAAATATACTGTTAATAACAATATTCGTGGTTAATTAGATAACATAAGTCAAATATTTCTATTTTTGTTGATAAAAAAATTCAGTGTAGGGATGCTTATTCGCGAACCATTAGAGGAAATAATTACAGTACCGACTGCCTTGGCCAGATTATTTTCATTAATATCGGTTTAACCATATTATTTTTTTGAAAGTAAAATTTGTTGTTTTCTTAATCTCTCTTCTTTTTACTTGTCCATCAATCTTTTGCACTCGAGCAGATATTAACGTGTTAGTACAACTTTATTCGGCTAATTAGTACTCATTAAAATTAGTTTTTAATTATTGTAAAGCGCCGACGTATATTTAAATTTTTTTATCAAAAAAAAAACGGAAAATTCAGAAATTTGGAACCTCAAAATTTCAATCAATATTTTTTAAAAGAAAAGCTTATTTTAAATGAATAAATATTTGCATCCTTTTTATCTAACCTCACAACCTTTTCAAAGGAGTAGAATTCATTTTAGCGAGAAATTTTTATTTTCAATGTTTTATTTATTTATTACAGATATACATATATTCATATGCCAAACTGCACAGAAGTTTTACGGCATGATTACCCTTAATATCGTTTAACAAATTATTTTTTTAACATTATTATTAAGTATTATTTTTTAATGAATATTACAGAGAACATATACATTAATAATTAGGTGTTATAGCTATATGTATTTTTTCACTTATAGTTATAAACATAATATGAGTCTATCAATTGAAGGCGGCGTTCCTTTAAAATGGATCTAAATGCAAAAACAAATTTTTACAGTAGGGAGAAAAAACAATTCATACAATAAACAATCAGAATGTGAGTTTTTATTTTTATTTTCTAATATTCACTTTTCAATTATGGACATAAATTTTACGTTTTCTGTGTTTATTTATGTTGTTAAGCATTCCCAGTGACATTGTCGAACGGTCGGCATCCATCATATTTGTTACTAGCAGATGGATATAAATAAATACCGTTTTTCTACGTTATCCAAATTTTGGGGTCGAATTTTGGCAAGATTGTATTGAAATCATACAAAATAAAATACCGTACATGGTGCATACTGTTATATAGACCATTTTAAAACAATAAAATCACTTTGTAATCTGATATACCGTATAGGCTCTTTACCATACAGGCCCTTACTATAGGAACGCCTTCATTTCTTAAAAATAAATATTAAAGTAGATTTAACTCTATGAGTGAGTGAGTAGCTACCTATGTCTATGTTACATAACTTTAAATTGGCGATATGAATTCTGCTAATCATTTTCAAGAAATATGTTTTTATGTGATGATTATTGAGCTTAAATTATTGATTTCTGAATTTATGTTTCATTATTTACTAGAGCGGATTAAGAGATTTATTGTAACATAATTTTATTGATACTTACTGATTACTCGTCGCATAAATGCTAAAGATCTTATTTGTAATTGTTATTATTGAATTTATTCTAGTTAAATCCATTTGAATCAACAAGACAATAATTTGGTCCCATGTCGATATCCTAATCCAGATATCTAATCTGCTTAAAATATCATAAAAAATTACAATCTGTTGTAAATATCTGCTTACAGCTGAGTTGAGCATTCTTTGCGATTTTTCCCAATTAAAAAAATATTTATAATGATAAAACGAAAACACTTCGTATAAAATCACTATTTATTGAATTATCGAAGTGTTTCGGGGCCAATGGTTCAATACCTCATTAGTTATTGAACTGTCATGTATTTATTGTTTTTTGGTAATGTATATACTTCTAATTTTAATTTTTAGTAGACCTTTATATCCCGATAAAGGCACCATTGGCTCCGAAACACGTTGATTATCCAATAAATGGATCCACTTGTGTAGTAATTACAAATGTCTGCCATATTCCAAATTATATTTCTTGCTCTTCTTCCTTGAGTTGTCCCCTTACGCGTTAATTGAAAGTATAATACTGTGCCAGTGCTCAGAGCTGCGCAATACTCAAGTGTATATTCTGATCCTCATTGCACGCATCACTTGCGGAAATTATACCTTGCTAATACGCAAAAATCGACTATATTTTCAAGCATCGCATACAAAAA
Organism: Agrypnia vestita; assembly: GCA_016648135.1. NCBI lineage: Eukaryota > Metazoa > Arthropoda > Insecta > Trichoptera > Phryganeidae > Agrypnia > Agrypnia vestita. The sequence goes on along the minus strand of JADDOH010005236.1, from coordinate 45,908 downwards.
TAATAACTAGAAAACATACTACACTAGTACCACTACGCAATAGCCGAGTATGCTTTCCAGGCGCACGTTTTGTCCGCGCAGATGGAAACTATTTATTTATTTATTTAATATTCATGGAAGACCAACAGCACTACAAAGAAGCATAGAAAACATTGATATAATATAGATGGCCAATTACAGGTCTCCACATTTAGAAATATATACTTACCTACTTGATTAGTGACATTGCTAGATTACAAGTTGCGGACAAGCGCTTGTGATATCAGCAAACTATTTTTAGGTCGTGACTCCTTTAGAGCAATAGGTCTGTTTTCGGCTTTGGGAATGGATAAGGATATTGATGAATGGAAACAGCACGGTAATGTTTATTATAACTTAAATTCTCCGGAAAAGTAACGTGAAATGAACATATAATACAAAGTTTAAAGCTCATTTATAACTTATGATCAGTGGGACCTGCACTAGTATATTGTTAAATTTGCAACAAAAATAGATAAAACAGGTTTTTCTCCGGGACCTATGTGTGATTCAAATATCTAAGTTTTACTTTATTTTAAACGCTTCCCTTACCGTATCTCTTATCCAGCAACTGGCTCCTGAATTTTTACCTCGGCCTTACTTTTCTTCTTCACTAAAAGCAAGACTAGTGTTACAGATGAGGCAGCGAATTAAGAATTAGATACTCTGCCGCTCTAACTATTTTTACGTAAACACGGATTATTCAAAAAAAATATGATCAAATAATCATGCCCATATACGAACTTATGATATCCTAATCGTAATTAAATTTTATCTGTTTTTGATTTTTCATTCGCCTTATCGTACATAATTACTAAAAATCTTATCCTCATAAATTATATTTTCTAACTACAGATTTTATCTACACCTAATTTTATTGTCACTCTCGTAATAAACCACTCAATTTGCGTTGTTTTTGTTTCAAGATTTTTGAAAGATTTATTATTTTACCTTTAAGTAATAAATTTCTTTTTTTTCAAGAACCTTTTGCCCTTAACCTTTTTTATTTATTTTTCAAACGAATATACGTAAATGGAATCATCAATATTCCCAACTTTGTTTTGTTCTTGTGCTATGAAACATATTGCTAACTTGCTGATCTCCTGGGACTGAAAATACTACTTCTTGGTCACTAGGCAAGCGTTTTCGGATCAAACAAGCTATTTTTCTTTGTTTCGGTTTTCTTAGCTTTACATAAATTGTGTGGTTACTACTATCTGTACCTCGAATGGTTTAATCTTATTTTTTTAAATCCACAACATTCGTCAAAACCAGCAACAAATAAAAACGATCGTTTTTTTGTGTGAAATCAATTTGTGCAAAATATTTTTTTTTCAAGTGTAAGTCAATTTTAAATCACTAATTGAATTATTTGGAAGAATATCATGTGTGGGGTATAGAAGCAAAGGCAGCAATATCCAAAAAAATTTATTGCAGTCATCGAGGATTACTAATTTATAATGTACTGAATTAGAACTTTTTTAGGAAACATAGCCTGTTAATTTATAGGAAACATGATTTTAGAAATCTATAATTCAGTACATTTTAAATTAGTAATCCTTGGTGACTGCACTCAAAACATTTTTTTTTAATTTTGTGGATATTGCTGCCTTTGCTTTTATACCCCACATATATACATTAAAAATAATATTGCTTAAAATTCCACTTTAAAAAATAAAGTGTAGAAGTATCTTTGCCAGCTGTGAAAACAATGTATAGTTTGTCAAGGAAAGGACCACAGGCTTAGTCCCATTAAATCGTAAAAAAACATGATTGACTCTCCAAATTTATTAGAGAATTATGGCGTATTCATACCACATAATTACATTTGCATGATCGAGGTCATGCATTATTCCATATCCCAAAATGCATAACGGATGTAATGAATAGGCACACCATAACGCATAGTGTGCAACTTTTAAACGAACTGAGCGATCGTGTCAATGTATTTAATGACAGCATTAAAATCGTTTCTATATAATGTACTGAAAAAAAATTCTGATGATGTTCCTGTTAAATTTCAGGTACCTCGACCTTATCAACGTGATGACCTACGACCTGCACGGCGCCTGGGACTCGGAGACTGGACATAACGCCGCCCTTCATCAGTACGAAATGGATGACGAGCCCGAGGACTCGTACGACGTGGAGAACGCCATCGACTTCTGGCTGGCCGCTGGCGCTCCCAAGGAGAAGCTCATCTTGGGCATGCCTCTGTATGGAAGAACTTTCACGCTCGTCAATCCGACCAACACTTCTGTAGGAGCTCCATCTTCAGGGGCTGGCATCGCGGGGCAGTACACCTACCAGAACGGGATGATTGGCCTCAATGAGGTAATATTATTATTATCCCTAATGAGGTTAATAAACACGCGCGTTAGAAGTTATACTCCTTTGGCGTGCATAAAAAACTACGTGCTGTGTTTAATGCCTTGCGTTGAAACATAGCTGGACAGAAAGGTATGCGACACAAGTTAGAATTACCATGATGACGGTTTTTCATCGACGGATATAAGAATCTATTTAAGATTTATATTTTGTAACTTCATGGAGAAAGTAAGTTACAATCGTGTGCAATTTTCATAACACCGATTACAAACATGACGTCACTTAAGTGAATTGCTATTGGTTAAATATTACTCGGAAAACCACCATTTTAGCTTTTGACCTCACGGTGTGAAAATGTTCCCATTGCATCTTTGGCGCGTTGGATGTGTGTGTAGGTGTTCTGATAAGAAAATGCCCACCCGTCTAAAGACATCTTCTTCTGTCGGCATGTGGCGTGTATTGTGTGAGTGGCGCGTGTACGTATGTCTGACGATTCAGCAGAGGCAGAATTACTTATCCGCTGGATGGATTTAATGCTAAAATTATACTCACGATTAACTGTGGTATTTTATTGGCACGAATTTTCAGAGATGGCGTACTGAAAATATTGCTTGCGATGACTACGGCGATCGGCGACAGAGTGAATGTACCTAATGACGGCCGGGACCTCGTTAGCCGCATCGATCCCCTGATTGGTGAATGCCGACGGGTCGATGCGTGCGACTAGAATTCATTTCCTCTGATCCGTTTCCAACACTATTGGATCTACAAACCCTGGCGGGTCTTCATCTCCTCAAGATTTTCCTTCGTCGATCCCTATTTCGCGTCATTCAACTTCAATGTTATAACTCTAGTAGTAGATATGCCATTGAGAAAGTTGTCTCTCCTTCCAAATCACTTTATGACACATCTTAGAAAATTTTCTATCATTGTGGTTTATTTTACGATATACATATATCTTGATATGCATTTATATTCTATCATATGTGGGGTATAATGGCAAAGGCAGCAATGTCAAAAAAAAATGTTTTAAAGCAGTCACCAAGTATAACGTATTCAAAATGTACTGAATTCTAAATCTTATGTATCTACTGGGTAGGTTCTACCCTTTCCAAAATTATTTATTTATTTGTTTATTTGGAATTATTAACAGATATAAAAAATGATATATATGAATATATGATAGTGTAAATAGTTAGTAATTAACATATTAACTTATATCCTAACATATCTCACATATAAATAATTTTGAAGTAGTACGTAATAATAATATAAGCATGTTAAAATAAAATACATCAATTGTAACAGTAGTTAGTAGAACATAATAAAGTAAATAACAATATTAAAGTATACGTAATACGAATTGCCTTACTTTTATCTTTATCTTGCATTGCAGTAATGAATCAATCAATTAATTCAAGTATTAATTCAATGTTGCGTCGCAGAGTTATGTTCACTTGTGATCTTAGGTGGTATAGAGACACATGATAGATGTCGATGTCGGTGAACAAGTCGTTGTAATTATGTTTCCTATGAGTTCATTGACTACGTTTCCTATAAAATCTCGAATTCAGTACATTATAAATTAATAATCTTCGATGACTGCATTAAAAAAAAATTTGTGTATGCTCCCTTTGCTCTTATAGCCCACATATGATAAAGATGATGATTATTAACCTGAATAGATAATAGAAAAAGCTAATCAAAATCAATTTTAAATAATTCTTATCTTTATCATGGGCTCTATTTCGCGTCTGAGTAAAAACATTTTATCATAACGAGGTCACGTGAATCTAAGCAATTTCTAATGGAAAATATTCTTTTTTACTGTTTCTGTTTGTAAATTTATAGAGCTACAGAAATAAAAAAAAATAGCGTACATATTTTCTGATTCTAATAGCTTACATTGACTGACTGACAAAAGAAAATGTCACAATTCATTATTTCGACACATTTTTAATATTGTTGGGAAAAGTTATAATATATATTTTTTAAAACGCGCTACATGCTTCATACAACCCAGAATACGTTTTTTTCTGATCCCGCTCCACTTCGAATACACATCATTATATTTTGTGTTGGTCTCTTCAAACGTTGCGTGAATTTTATTTCAAATCAGATGGTGTTCCATTTTTTTTAGAAATATTTCTTCGTTGTTGGTGCCTTTAAAAATATTAATTACACATTACTGACTGTCACGCCGTTTCCACGAAGGGGTAAGTGTAGAGAAAAGAACGCCGACCGCTACAATCCAAGCCAATAATTGCAATCACTAGAAATCAATTAATATTCATGTAAAATATCATCCTTATTCTTATTATTTAATATATACCTTTTTAAATCCATATTGTAATTGCTCTAGATACAGTATTGTCTGTTATATAGTATTATCCTGTTTTCCATTGCCAGCTTTGCGTAGGAGTGAGTAAAAAAGCAAATCATTTGCTTTTTTACTCACTTGATTTAACTCGTAGCGTCTGCGGTTAGTTGTCTGCCGGAAAAACTTTTGATCGATTTTTAACTCTTTTTCCGTGATCCAATCGAGCTGAAACTTTGCGGGCGACGATAAAAATGATCTAAAAAATTTTCGTTTAAAAAATTTTTATAATTATAGTATAATTTTGGATTTTTCGACATTTTAATGGTTTTTTCAAATTGGAATCAATACAAATGAGTAGTGAGCCCGACGCGTGCAGTAAGCACGAAACCTGATTCAATGATAAAGGGAGTATAATAAAAACTTGGTTTTTATGGGTTAGTTTTTTTTTAAGAAACGAGGTGTACCGATTATTTTAAAATACATTTCGATGTTATTTAATGTGTAGAAATATAATAACTAACTAACTAACTAACCATCATGCCGTTTTCCCCCCAGGAGTAGGCAAAGAGGATAGAACTCCATATTCCTCTGTCTTGGCACACCTTTTGCTTCGGCTACATTCATACATCTTCTCATGCGTGCTCTACGGTTGTTGAGGCTTTTAACAGGGCTATCCTCCAATACTTGTAAATGTGTGATGTGCAAGGAGCATTCATGAGTGGGAGAGGAAGCATGAAAGAATAGAAATGACGGAAAAGTTTTTAGCAAAGAAGCAAAAACTTCTTTGTGCCTTTGTGGATCTTCAAAACGTATGATAGAATAGTAAGACGAAATTTATGGAAGGTTTCGTCTAAATACGGAGTGAAAAGTAAGCTCATACAGGCAATTTCATCCTTGTACGAGGGAAGTAGTGCTTGCGTGAGAATTAACGAGGCATTCACATCATGGTTTGATATTACAAAAGGTGTCAAGCAGGGATGCGTAATGTCACCATGGCTTTTCAATCTGTATATGGACAACTATATGAAAGAACTGAAGGAACTAGAAGTAGGAGCGAAAACGGGCGGGCTCACTATATCCCGCCTACTATACGCAGACGATGCAGTATAAGTGGCTAACAGTGAAACTGATCTTAGAAATATTATACCTATATTATTTAACATTCGAGTCACACTTTAAAGCGAGGTAGGTACTTCGAAATTTTATTTTTCATACCAACGTAAATTTTATTTTTTCTACGGGAAATAAAATTTTTGACGTTTTATTTTTAGGTTAGAACTTACGTTTTGTTTGAAATGTGTTGAAATTGATATCATCTTGGCGACAGATCATCTACATTACGATAGTTGAGAGCAGATACTAATAGCCGCGCAGTGGCTACTATCAGCCGCACAGCGGCCAGCACAGTCGAAAGCCAATAGCAGACACAGCGGTCGCCAGTATAGCTGCCCACGGAGCCTAATTCATTATTAGTATAGAAAGCTGGTTGAATAGAATTTCGGATTTTTGGCAATATTTTTGACCACTGAGCCCGAAACATGTTGTTATTTTCAACAAATTAGTGGTGTATATTATTATTAATTATGCTAACGTAAATTCCTTGTCCTCAATCTGGTGCCAATGCGTTCGATTTATTTAAAAATTACTACTTGCTTGAAAATTTTAAAACATTTTTGAGAAGATCAGACAAAATATTCTTCAAAAGTAAAATGTCTTAGTAAATAAGCGCGCTTCGTTACAATTTAATCATTACGTTTTTACTTACATAACACTTCATTTGGAGCAAAATTTTGAAAAAACTTGCCCATGAAAACCAAGTTTTTATTATATTTCCTTTCTTTGCAAAATATGACAACAATTAAAGATTATTTTAAATGAATTAAAACATATAACATAACACTAAACTTACAGGAATTTAATATATGTCAGATATTTAATGTCAGATGTTTTGAGCTTTGATATGACACTTCATGCTTTGAAGATAAAATTATAAAAACATTTGTCAGTCAATTTATTCAAGATTTTGATAGATTCAATTATCAGCAATATCGTACCTTATGAATTTCCAGCGTCAAATGATTTAAAATAGTCAGGATCAGATTTAAGTAATGTAGAATTCTTCCAAACTAAGCAGAAATCTACAAGAGATAAATTATTATTCGATTTCTTCCCAAAAACCGAAGGGTGCTGTCATCTGTGAACCAGTTGTCATAAATTTTCGAAATTTTTAGTGAACCCCTATAACACCGATGGAGTAATTCAAATTTTAAATATTCCGTGACGTCATCAGTCCGCCGTTGGTAGTAATCAAACTTGTCTTGCAAACTGCAGTTCAAACGGAATATAACGTTGGTGTTTTGATTTGAACCTGGTATGGATATTGATATTTTTTAATATGAGTGTACCTATATTTTTATTTTAATGGTTTCACATTTTTTAAAATCATATCGGTTATTCTATTCATTTTCTAGAACATTTGTATGGTTTCCAATTTGAAAAACCATTAAAATTTCGAAAAATCCATAATTATACAATAATTATGAAAAAATTTAAACTAAAATTTGTAAGATCATTTTCATCGTCGCCACGAATCTGCCTGCATAGTTTCAGCTCGATTGGATCACGGGAAAAGGGTTAAAAAATCGATCCAAAGTTTTTTCGACAGACAAGCAGACGCTACAAGTTAAAAAAAAGGGAGTAAAAACACATCTATTGTACGAAATACGACCTGTTTAATAAAGGATTTAATTATGAAACAATTAATACTATAACTACGGTAGAAATATGTCAGATGGCCGGATTTTTATTTGAACTAATGGACGTCCACACGCGAGGATGAACATTCTTCCTCTGTGACTCATTTCATATCCTAAGGAACTAGTTCAGTTCATCCCTGTACATATTTTACACTCTGTGTTCGTTACGAATGGAATAACTGATGAGTATGCGCCTTGTTTAATATCCGAAGTTCTCTCATGCCTTCATCCCTTGGTTCAGTAATATTTGTAAACGCCTCACATTACTTGCAAGTAGTTTTGCGTCATCAGCTTCGCCCAGCTGTTTAATATCGATGTAATTTAATGGAAGAACGATTTTTGATTATATAAGGTGTACCCATAAGTAATCAATTATTTAAGTGGCAACAAAAAACAAGAACTTAACTACATTTAATTTTATTTTTAATCGATTTAATCTCCATCGTATCGAGGACCTTTTGCCATCTTGTTTGTAAACTTTTAAGAAAAATATGCTTCTAAGTGTTTTTAAAGCGTCATTATCAAATCCTACCGGGCGCCGAAATCGCCGTCGGAAAATTTTCTAAACCAACGTTGGCACTTATTTATTTTCAATACATCTCCATACACATCACAAATTTTCTGTGTTGCAACCGTTGCATTAACATCCGATAGAAAATGAAACAGCATGCAATGACGTAAATTTTCTAAGTTAGTTGATTGTCCGCCATTTTACAGAGTAATAAAAAAAAATTTAATTGTCACAAGTCACAAGACCACGGATTATGATATTGCGTATAAAACACGTCTTTACACGTTCACTTTACCGAGCTTGACTGAAGCAAACATTCCACACCAAAAATAATTGATTACTTATGGGTTCACCTATTATTTGCAAACAATTAATGAATAATTCGGGAGATTTTTCATCTATTGGGAAAACTACACGGGAAAAGGTTGTCCTGTTTCAGAGAACAAAATTATCACAGCTAATTGTTAAGTCTGTTAGTTAATAAATAAATAAAAATTATCAAATTTCTTACTCATTGCATGTCACTTATGTTAAGACATTTTTTTTCAATAAATTAAATTTTGTGCTATACACACGTTAGGTTGTCACTACCTTAATTTCTAAAGGTATAAAAAAATATAAACTTTTCGAAATTCTCCAATCGCATAATTAAAACAAATCATTTTTCCCATAGTCATACGCTAAAACTTATCCACTCGAGGGATTAATAATAAGGTTGAATCCATAAAAATATAAAAAGTGGACAAAACACTAAACAGTGATGAGACCCGCCACACATCCAAGGCCGTATCGGCCCAACACTTTCGCCGCTCAATTCGGCATTTTTTTATGCTAAAGTGATCATCTTGACCACGCTACTTAAACTCACATGAGTGCAAGTGGCGCGGGAAGGCGTCCACACGAAACCGCTTCGCTGTCATCATAAATAAACCATACAATGCAAAGCAAAATAAGGAGATATGATACAATGATATACATATATGTGAGGAAATTCCGTAGAGACAATTAAACTAGCGACAGTAGTCACTCCCTTAAGGGAAAAATGAAAAGAAAGTAGAAAGTTGTACAAAACAAAGAAAGGACTCGCTATTTCGGAAAAACCACTGCCGGCAGACATAAACCACGGTATATATCTACAAAACGCTAAACAATCATATCAAGTTCCCTAATACTTCTCTTCTACTGTCCATTTTCCCATTATCTGCCGAAAAAAAACCACTCCCCTTACGTGACCCGCCCATGTACCTGAATGGTTTGACAACATACTGTATTTAGATTCATTATAAAATACATAATATCTTTTTACGTGTGTGTTTTAGCTTAATAGCTTAATTTAGTGAGGCAAAAAAATTTACTGTTTTCAAACTGTCTTAACATCTTACGTTATTTAAAAGAGGCTGTTGTAGCTGCCAGGAGCGAAACTCGAACCCTAACTTTAGATGGGGCTCGCGACCCCTAAGCCATCGAGCCAATCCAATTTGGAATCAGCCTCATTATTTGCGTCTCTAATGGCTCGCAAATTGCTAGGCTTCGCTTTGAATACAATTTTCATAATTAATTACGCAAAAAAAATATTTTAATTATACACTTTTACACGAATGAAATATGTCGTAATTAGAAATGCTATTACGAATGATATACGTATGTCTTTAATGAGCAAAACTATGAATTATTAAAGTAGACACCTAATTCGAATATCTTAGACGTGCTTAAGTGTCTTTAATTAACATAAGCATAAAAAAATATATCAAATATGTGTAGGTATATGACGTTTTTTGGAAGAATAATTTTGAGGCTTTGCGAGAGATTTGAATATGAATTTTGAAAAAATGAATAGCACTACGTATAAATTTGAAACCGATTTTTTTCTGCAACGTTTTAATAAAAAAAATTTTGACTTCTGAAGCGAATTACTTTTTTTTTAATTGTTTTTTTTTTCAATTAAATGCCTCTTTTATTCTCCCATGGTCTCCACTTCAGAACTCTGGGAGGCATATTATAGCATCCTGTCTTGCAACATGCCCTACCCATTGCCATTATACCTTCGCTACACGATCCATGATAACCATTACTCTAGTTCTGCGCTTAATTTCATCATTTCTTGGGCTTACGCCATGCATGGATTTCTCCATGGATCGGTGCGTGCATTTGAGCGCATTTCTCTGTAAGGGCCATCGTCTCCCCCCATATGTCGACACAGGCAGTATGCATGGTTCAAATGCTTTTTTTTAGGATCCGAGTACTAAAAATGTTTTTACGTTAGGATATAAATACGCAAGAACTTCTTTTGGATCTGTTTAATCATATCAACGTACAAATACAAAGGACATACATAAGAACGCTAAACTTTAGGTTGCACATTCCCCGCCAACATTACACAGAATCATTGAAATATTTCAACATTTTAAGTTTAAAAAACAGACGCACAGCTCTCGACATTTTCAACTCGTATAAGATCTGTCGAAACCAATTTAATTGTCCATCCCTATTATCACTTCCCTATTAAACCTTCACATCCCAGCAAATGCTACAAATGCTGCACGCTGCCCCTCCCACATCCCTGTTGCTCGCACCAACTCCGGATTACGCTCACCCATAGTGGGAATGTGCCGAGCTTACAACAACTTGTTCACCGACATAGATAGCTATCTCGTGTCTTCGTATAAACTAAGAATCCAAGTGAATATTATTCTGCGTCGCAACATTTAATTAATATCCAAATACATGTTTAAGTAGAATGCTTTGCGACCCAAGATATAAATGAAGTTTCACTTGGGTATCTTATTTTGCCTTTTTATTAAAATATTTTTTCATATCATAAAATAATGCCATAATATTCACTTTTTGACAGCTTCATAATGACTGGTAAACCGATATTAAATTCAGATTTTTATCGATTTACCGATAATGCCATTTCCCAGTCAATTTGCATACCGGTGATGGCAAAACTTTTTGAGAAGTGGGTCAAATTTTGTTCATTATTTTTTTTTGTTACTAGCTCGTGAATCACTAAGTCAGTGGTGGCGATGGTTAATAATTACTTTTTTTTGTTCTCACTTTTTAAATGCTCTAAAAAGTTTTACTTCGCGGCAAAAGGTCGAAACACGACGTTTTACGCCAATGTAGGTACCTACGTCATACACACACATATATATGTATGACGTGTGTTGTGTTTTAATTTCACTTATTTCATTATTTTAATTCTTCATTATATTCGTTTCATTGTGCTATTACTCATTACTATTTCGTTTCTTAGTTTATTTTTTCCATTCTATTGCTATCTACTGTTCTTGTATTTTGACTTTAAATTTGTTCTTCTTATTGTTAACATGTTTCAAATTTGTTTATATGTGAAATATGTTAGAAGACAGGTTAATATATTCGATTCTGATAACTCATGCTCTTATTCATACATATCATTAACTTGTGTCTGTTTTATTTCCGAAAAAATATCAAAAATGTCATTCCAAAATAAAAAATTTGTCAGATTATAAAATTAAACTTTTGTTCTACGCTTGTAAATTGCTTTGATTGTCTAAGCATTCTGCAGAAGATAAGTCACAAATATTTCGATTTTTGAAATCACTATTGTTGTTTTTCACAAAATATTAGAACAATTTTGGTTCATATTGTTAAAATGTATAAATTCCTAGCATAATAGGCTAGGTTTAAAGTTAATTATAGTAACCGGAACAAGGTTGAACCTCTCAGAGGTGATACTTGAGGTGTAAGCCAAACAAAAAATGTTGTATTCATGTTATTGTTATTGTTTGATCATATAATTATTGTTGTTGTCTCCTCTCATAGAAAACGCTATAAAATACGAGTATATTTATAAAATCATTTTATCTTTCACACTAAAAATACAATTCGGTTCAGACCTATATAGATATACATATGTATTTTTTATATTAGGACCAAATATTATATTTTTTATATTAGGCCTTGTGATCGTGGTTTGGTTCCGTTTCCTTTAAAGGTCATTTTACTTTATATGGAAAACAAACTTGAATCTGAAAACCGATAATGTTAAATTTTTCCCCGGTAATCCTCTACTTTCTTGTACTATTGTACTTTGATCTTTCATTTTTTGTAACACATTGTTTCTTGATATTCTTCTCACGATCCACATTAATGTCTTTGATGGTTTTGAAATCCCTATTCAGACTTGTATTTGTATTTTTACAAAGATTTTCCATTAATGAAATAAGGTCTCGATTTCCTGGGTTTTATAAATTTAATTGAAATTTAAATGTGGTTTTAGACTAGAGAGATTTTTTAAATATTAGATCGGTGAAAAGTAACTGTGTTTTTTTATATGGTTATGTAAAATTTGGTATATATTAGGTTGAGGCAATAATATACACCATTTAAAATAAAAGTATATTGGAACACAAACAAAAATTAAAACAAACTCGAAATACAGGGTGTCTAATGAAGATGTCCGTCTCCTATATTGCGGTATCTAAAAACCTTATAAAAAAATCTGTTTCAAATTTCTGCATGGTTTTTATAATTTTATTTGACTTATATCAGAGCGAAGAAATTTTTAAAATTCGATAAAATTACTTTCATGATAACAAGTCAGAAATATTTTTTAGAAATTGCAAACTTTGATGTCGCTTAACTGTCTCCTTCTCCTTATCTGTTGATATTTCACTTAAAATGTAAGAAATATGTTCTGTTGAAATTGAGTGAAAAAGATTTCCCAGAAGCTTTTGCTACTAGCTATTAATTAATGTGCAGAATTCGAGTATTATTAGGAATAAATTTATGGGAAACATTATTTTGGAAGGGATAGATACATAAAATCTAGAATTCAGTACATTTTAAATTAGTCATCATCGGTGACTGCATTCAAAACATTTATTTTTTATTTTTTGGATATTGCTTGCTGCCTTTGCTTTTATACCCCACACATAATTTATAAGGTCACAATACTGAGATACATCTAAAGTAAAACTCAGAGATATTTCTTATTCCGCCATTTTTTGGGTCTAAATGAGTGTGTTGAATCATATCTGAAAGTTCGTACGATCTCGTCGCACATTTCTCCGCCATTTTGAATCCCAAATTTGGATGAAAATGGAATACTAGGGATGTAAGGGATAAAAAAAAGAACGATTTTAGTATATTTATGGTGTGTTTAAGTACCTCTAATTTGCCGACGTACACGGTCCGTTCGCAAAATTAACGGACGCCGTAGGGCAACGTTATACACTCCCGACATTGAGGATTAAGTGCCGGCCTTTAACGTAAGATAAAATTATGTAGGCGTGTGTAGTTTTAAAAAAAATCAACCGTTAAATGTACCCCTGTACACGCAAAAGGAGTTTTATTTTATTTGAAAGCATCGGCTTGGGTGAGGTAAAAGAGATTTAGGATTAAAAGTAATCTGAGTTTACATTTAAAGTAGATATTTAAGCAACTAATACGTTTCATGTTGCCATGTGTGAGACTCCATTTAATTATTAGGCTTGTAAGGCCTTCTCAATTCCAGAAACTTCTCGATATTAGGATTATTTTGCCGCGACTTTTCACTTAAATCTCACAAACTTTGTATATCTTGCAAACTTTATACACATAGACGAGATTTAAACTTTTCATTTAATGCTTGTTTCGTCCCGATCGGACTTACGGTTCAAAAGGCACGCCGTCCATAAGTTGACTGAGCCCGCTATTTCGTGCCACTTACATAAACTCTCGCATGAGACGTGCATATATGTCTTGACTTTGTGTCTAAATTTGTCACCCTCATATGTTTTTTTTTATCAGCACTCTCTTAACCGCAGTTTTAAAACTAACTTTATTTTATTGTACTTTATGTATGTTTTATTAACTTTCAAACCTAAAATAAATATTAGAGTTGGAAGCCTCGTATGACTATTATTTTTTTGCGCATTTGCTCTCGAGCCTTTGAAATTTTTGCATTTTGCCTAGAACCTCTTTTTAGTATTATATAAAATGTATAAATTGTAATTTTCGCGAAGGGGGAGGAACATTTCCCAGCCTAGTCTCATTTTTACTCACCCTAGTTCACCCCCGAGTCAAAAAGCCACGGCATTTGCCTTTATAACCCGAAATTAACTTACGACCTGTACCAAAACCAATCGGGTCATTTTGAAAAATACAAAATACACTTAAAAAAATTATCCTTGGCGAAGTAAAAAAATGTCCAATGTCGCCTATTGTTCAACTTTCGAAACTCCGCGAAAAAGATAACAAAGAGAAACTCTATGAATAAATATCTTCTTAGTTCTGAAACTAGAATAGGCAAGCTAGAAAAAAGTGCCATCTATGAAATAAATTAGATTGTGTGAAAAATTACTCGAGCCCTAAACGCGTAAAAAAGACATCGCCGATCTCAAAAGAAGAACTTTCATATCGTACAATTAAAATTAAGTTTTTTGATAATCGTAAATTAAAACTTTTTCACTCCGTCCTGTATTAGGAAATAATATTGAAAAACCTTGTAACGTAAGATTTTAAAAAATAATAATACTTTTATAAAGGAGAAATAAGAAAAAGTTTTTATAAATATTACTTACCCCAAGACTTAAGTAGGAGGCAGCAACAATTTGAGTTCGGGGGATTTTGGGTTTCAGATAAAAGGTATAATACAGGTACCAAAAAATGTATAAGTAAAACGTTAAAATATAATGTGCCAGTTAATATTGTTAAATATTGGCCCGAATAAAATATATAAAATTCAGATTTATTACTACCTATATATTACGTAAATGACACGATTGTTTATTGAGCTTCAAAGGTCTGGCGGAAGCAATGACCCATGAAAAGCATCTGGCAATTAAGTTTAATTTAAGTTTAAAATTTAAGTTTAGTTTAAGTAATATACGAGCGTATATTACTGTCGCGTTAAACACATTAAAAAATCAGATTTGTTATTTTTACTCATTTTTTCGTCCTTGTATTATCTCTTGTCTGCCAAAATCCCCCGAACTCAAATGTCATAGTGCGGACCTTCTTACCTGCTGTAGTGTACATGTACAGAAAACATTTCAGGTTGGATACTATGCGTAAGTCTGGCGATCGCTGGCTCCTACTTAATCTTTTCATTTTTAATATTCCTAGTGACTAACACGAATCATTTCCCTCTAATAAACGTCCGTTAGTTAAATTTCAGACCAAATAAACTGAAATTTATTTTTTCAATTGATTGAGCAAACATTGTAGATTGACATTTTTAAAAAAATTGATTATTTTATTTGTATATATCTACTTTTATATGAGTATTTCACCTACATGTTTCGGAAATACTTTTCCATCGTCAGGGTGTTATATGTTTGTTAAAATATCAAAATGAATAATTTCTTTTGTTTTTTGTTTATCTAAATTATTTTAAAATTTATATAAAAAAATATTATTACTGAAGTTCTTGATTACTCGCAATTATTGAAAAAAAATTTAGAATTGGGCTAGTAGTCAAATTCAATTGATTATTAATAATATTTTGTTTACTATTACATGCTTTGCTAATTTCTAATGATTCTAAGTTATTCAATTTCGGACCAAAATTATTTGTGCGTAAAATAGAAAGTCCTAAATTTTTATCAAAACCGTGATCATTTTCTAATAAATGATTTGCAAATTCAGAAAAACCATGATTATTCAGACATCTTAAATGTTCTTTAACTCTTACATTGAAATTTCGACCGGTTTTTCCAATATAAAACGCTGTACAATCTTTATACGACAGTTTATAAACACCTGAATTGTTAATTATATTATCTTTATCTTTTGCATTTATGAGCAGTTTCCCTATATTATTATTTGTATAAAATGCAGTTCTAATATTTTTTGGTAGATATTTTGACGATGGTCATGTTAAAAATAAAACAAAGTCATAAATAAGGATAGGATTTACAAAGAAGATAAATGTAACAGTATAATACAACATATACTGGAAATTATTTTCGTGACAGATTTAGCAAATAATATTTACAATTTTAGTTGTAACCAAGAATTGATATGATGAAAATGGCATTTTTGAAAACTAATAGGCCGGGCCGAAATTTTTTGTATGATGCGATTCTAACAGCGACAGCGTGATGCCAAATTAAGTCAAAATGAGCCTTGGCGCAGTATCCAGCAGATTTTACAACATTCAGTACATCATCCCAATGCCTGTTTTAAGAGTTATATATTTTTCTTTGGTAGAATCAATATTAATATATGATATCTTGAGGCCTGTCCAGTAATTCAAATATAAAACCTATACAAAATCTCCAAACTTTGTAAAAAGTAATGTAAAAAGAATCGTAAACCCACAGGTTTTTGAACAAAGACAAAATATTAAATTACTGTATTCATCTGTAAAAAGAATCGTAAACCCAAGTTTTTGAACAAAGACAAAATATTAAATTACTGTATTCATCCGTCAATATTTTTCCAGTTCATGGGTTAATTTTATTTCTGCTGATAAAAGAGAATCGCGAAAATAAAATATACATAAAGGTAGTTCATGGCAGATACATAGTCCTTTATGGCAGATACATAAGACGCGCTACAAATCAGACTTCATTGTTCCAAGAATAAAAAATAAATAATATGGACTGAGGACACTTAAATATTTAGTTCCTTTTGCTCTTTGACAAACTACAAGGCGCATTTCCTACAAGTCTAACGACTCCAAAATCAGTAGTAAAACTCAGAAAGTGGTTGATATCAAACGACATAAGTTACCTATGAATTAATGTGATGTGTATCATTGCTATGATGATCATTAATTATTAATTAGTTACTTACTATTAGAAATACTTATTTGTGCTTGTAAATATCTTTTTTGAATTAATGTATATTATAGATATCTCACAGAGACGAAACTGTATTAATTATGGGAAAGTAGGTATAGAAGTCATTTGGGTGTAACAGGACTTATGACCTGTCTTTTTATTGGTTGGCTTAAGTGATCACTTTACACAATTGTAACATTCGCCATTTCCACCCATGATAGAATATACCATGCTTATTCATTTTTTGGAAGTTGTATATATGTTCAAATTGCGTGAAGCTTTCATATATGAGTTGTAAGCGCCTTTTCCATGCGGCCTGTACAAAGCCATTTTCATTCCCCTAAATCCCCACAGATGTCGCTAATGAGAAAATCTACAATTGATTTACGGAATTTTGGGAGCAATATACTTTATTAATGTGTAATGAAATTCATCCGAATACTTGCATTACACTAGGATACGCCAGGAAATATTATTTCCAATTTTTGTTAAATTCCTTTTTTTACCAGTATTTACAATTCAGAATATTTTGAGTTTGTTCAAATCTTCTGAAAGATTTGAACAAACTCAAAATATCTTTTTTGTTTTTAAAATTGTTTTTTTTTTCTTCTGGTTATACAATGAATGAAATGTAGTAACATTGTAACATTAATTGTGAAAATCAACCTGAGACAAGCATCTTTAAAGACGTTATGTGATATTTAGAAAATATAAAGAAAATAAATAGTTAGATAGTAATAAAATTACGTGTGTAAAATATTATTGAAATTAAGAATCAACTTCATTCTCCGAATCGGCCTCAAAGTTGCGAAAAATATTTTTTTAATCCTATTTTATGGCTGGTTTATGGAGATATATCTGTATTTTGCTGCCAAATCTTTCAATGATAATAATAAATGTTAAATTTTCAGTTTTGCGAGAAAAAACTCACTCAGCCCTGGCCGGAAGTTTGGGACGAGACTGCGAAGGTGCCCTACTCCTTCATGGGCAGGGACTGGGTCAGCTACGACAACCACGAATCCCTGGCCCTTAAAGCGGAATTCGCCATGTCCAAGGGTCTCGCCGGCGTTATGGTTTGGAGCATCGAGACGGACGACTTCAAAGGCGTCTGTCATCCGGAGAAATTCGCATATTTAAGAAACATTAATAAAGTTATCGGAAGAGAAGTACTTGAAACGACCACGACCGAAGCTGCTTCATCGACAACGACGACATCAACATCGACAACATCAACGACATCTACTTCTACGACAACACAGTCGACGATTTCAAGCAGTGAATCAACGGATACTACATCCGATGACTCCACCACTTTACCTAGTACTTCAAATACAACAGATGGCGATCCTGATAATATTTGCAAGACAGAAGGCTACGTCAGAGACTTGAACGATTGTTCAGTTTTTTATAACTGCGTTTTGATAAGCGAAACACAATTCAAAGTTTATAAATTCACATGTCCTAGAACTCTATACTTTGATGATGTGACCCATATATGTAATTTTCCCGAGCTGGTAGATTGCTAAAATTGAAAAAATATTATTTGATTCATTGAAAAATTCTTGAAAGACAGCATTTCATAAATATACAATTAAACTGCATGCAACATTTTTATTAAAAAGCTAACAAATGTAATTCAGAATAATCTTACAACTCGTATTTTTGTGAATCTAATATGATATTCAATATGGATAGAGAGCTCAGAAACTAAACAACTCCAAACAAACTTGTGTGCCACTTAATGGATAGCAATTTTTCCACCAAAGGTTCAATCTCTCATTGGGTCGATAATCCTTAGATGATAAGAATGATTCGTTCACATAATCCGATTGTAAATCTTCAAAACTTTTTCATTATGAAACAGAGTCGATCAAAATATGTAACAACGAGTAATTTTTATAAATGTGTTGTAAATTGAGTATTTTGTATGTATTTTATATTGTAACTTGTATATTTGTGTTGGTAGACCGGGTTTTACACACCCAATCCGATTATGCTGGAATGAACTATTATTATGAATTGCTTAGTTTATATAATAAACCGAACGTATTTTGAATGTAATTATATTGTAATAAATTTTCAATAAATTAATTTAATAACTATAAAAAGTTTTAATATTATCATAAATTGATAATCCGTAAAAGCAATATATATTAGGTCCTTACATATGAAATCGGCGTTTAGTATGGGAGGAACATAAAGCCGATTTTTTTTAATTATAATATATTTATTTAATCAAAGTATGTACCATTGCTATCTATGCACTTTTACCATCTCATAGGTAGTTCATCGATCCCTTTACTAAAAAAACCATTCGGACGGTGGACGTCTTAGACATTCCAATTGAAGCTCCTCTAATTTGGTAGCCGTCTGTTGTGCAGTGTGTGGTCTAGCGTTATCATGAAGCAGCAGTGGCCTAGAGCGATTAACCAGCCTCGGTTGTTTAGCAGCTAGCTTTTCCATCATGGTTTGCAGTTGCTGACAATAGACATCTGCCGTAATCGTCTGGCCAGATTTAAGAAAGCTGTAGTGAACGACACCAGCACTAGTCCACCAAACGCTCACAAGTAACTTTTTTGAGTCAATTTTCGCTTGGGGCATGGTTTGGCTGGTTCGGCAGGGTTCAGCCATTGCGATGAGCGCTTCCGATTATCGTACAGGATCCACTTTTCATCACAGGTAATGATTCGATTTAAAATCCCTTCATTATTGTGCCGGTTGAGTAATGCAACGCAGCAGTCAACGCGCGTTTGTTGATTTGCTTTACTCAATTCGTGAGGTACCCACCTTTCAAGCTTTTTCACCTTACCAATTTGCTTCAAGTGGATTAAAACAGTTTTATCTCTAACACCGCAGCCTGCAGCTAACTCGGATGTGGTTTGCGATGGATCCGCTTCCACAATATTCAATTCTTCGCCTTCAATTCTTCATTGCCAACTTTGGTCTCCGACCGTCCACGGGGCTTGTTCTGCAGGTCGAAATTTCCAGAACGAAAACGTTGAAACCAAAAACGCACTGTGTTTTCTTTTGCGGCACCGTCGCCATACACATCATTAATCCTTCGAGCCGTTTCTGCAGCACTGGTGCCACGGTGGAACTCGTACTCGTAAATAACGCGATATTTCAAGTTTTTCATTTTGTAAACTGAGTGACGCAAAGAAAAAAACAATATAGGAAAAAACAAATGAATTATAATTTTCAAAACACAAATACATGAGTAAATAGCTGTATAAATTTGGATTTGGAATTCCTAACCAAAGAGAAGATATTTGAGATCAAATTTGCCAGTACGGCAAAACGCCAATTTCATATGTAAGGACCTAATATATATATATAATTAGGTATATGAAAGAAATAATGTTGTTAATATATACAATTATACATAGTATCAATCTGGTTTACAGTAAGTACCTAGTAGTTATGTTTAAAGCATTGATTTTTACGAAAACGGGTCGTTTGGTGGAAAACGCAAAAACCTATGCTTAAAACTAAGCTTAGCTTCAAACCTGTTACAGAATGTTCCGGGTTGGAGTCCCAATTTTTCTACGAGTATCTGTGATCTTTCATTTGTTAAAATATATTTTTTTTTAAATGCTTGGATTCGTATAATAGTAACAGCACAAATATAGGTATAGATATGTCTTTCCAAAGAAAATTATTATTTCGAATGTCAATGTTAATGTAGGTAATTGCCTTAAATCAAAGCGTAATAATAATCATAGTAAAAAAATAATAAAAATGATCATAATCAAAGGCATTATTAATAATATCTCTTGTAAATTTTTTCCTAATTCTATGAAGTCAAAAATAAATCAAAACATACGTACTACGGCAGAGAAGAAAAAAATAAGTAAAATATAAACAATAGGATATGCGACTGCGTAACGCACCTGCCTAACTATTAAAATTTCGAATTCCCTAGTAGTTTTGGAAATAACAAGAAAATAAAATTATATTTTAGTAGTACTTAATATTTTTAGAACAAATGTTGATTTGTAGGTACTCAATAAAATATATGTACCTACATACATACAAGTTGTATTTATGACATGCCCGAAATCCGGATTAGCGCCAATTTTGTAAAATAATTCACCTCCATCGATTAATCAAACTCGTAAAGAATTCGAAAAATGAGTACCTATTTAAAACATCGAAGCTCAGCATGACTGAGCATGACATGACATGGCATGACATTCTGACTATTACCTCATTTTTGCAATAATAATTTTTCTAATATCACTTTAAACCAATGTTGGCATGGTGACAAACAAAAACTTTATCAGAAACAATAATAGGAAATACAGAAATCTGAACGAGAAGCCTCTTTTTGGCATTTCGACTACACACATAAAATCGTAATTTAATAAACAGTTATAATTTTCATTTCAATAATAAATCATTCGTCAGCTTTTGAATTGAACCTCTTTGTGATTGACATTCGATTAAAGACAGTCGACAATACATTATTTATATTACTGGAATACTATAAGCGAATAAATTTTTGACAGTGTGAAGAATGCGCGCGTATTACCTACGCTGTGCGTGCGCCTTTTACGTTTCAATAGAAAATTACCCTAAATACGACAAAACAAGTAATAACTTCAAAAACATCGCGTTACCATGAAGGTCCGATCCCTAATCTGACTCATTACTATTTTTACATGATCATTTTGTAAGTAGATACCTACTAGATACTATTTTTTTATGTAAAATAATGTAATTATGTAAAAAAAAAATTTATGTCAAAATATGTAAAAAACATTTTCATCTAAAATGCGCATGAGAAATGGTTATATTTCTTTTCTATGGAAAAATGATAGAATGATTTGAAAATGACACGTCCATATAGCGCTGAGAATGCTCGCGAAAACATCGATACCAAAGGTTATATAAAGCGAGGGCCTTAGGAGGCCCCAGTACACGATTTTCGTATTTGCTCTCGATTTGCTATGTGAATGTGGGACAAACAGCACGCAGGATTTCAAAGAGGGTTGATGAGCATAAAAGAGCATGCAAACTCGGTCACCCGGAAAAATCGGCATTGGCTGAGCACTTTCTATGTACGGGCCACCATTTTTCATTTGAGCCGAAAATCTTATGAAAGCCCAAAGGTCACCACACGCGCCTGGTCAAAGAATTAATTGAAATATACAAGCACCCGGTAAACTTAAGTTATAAACCTCGTGGTATCCAGCGCTGCAGGATAAATCAAATCGACAATCCGCACAGTCCGGCATCCGTTAATAGATACACAACACACTACATCAAGACACACACCCTGCTTTCGACACGGTACTGCCCCACCAGTGGGGCGTACGCTCCACCGTGGAAAACACTGGTTTGTGACAAACACGTGGGAAACATTGATTTTTGCGTTCTCCAACAATCAAACGATCTGTTTCCGCAAAAATCTATGCTTTAAATGGACTTTTATTTAAATCCAATGTGAAACAACAGGGCCTAAGGTCGTGACCGTTTTTTCTGTATAAATAGTACAATAGGACACAACAAAAAAAATTACAACAAATTAGTAAATAATTTATTTTCTTTTATAATTTAGAAGTTCTTGCCAACATTTTACAAATTTTTTGATGCCCCTGCGATAAAAATCTTCAAAGCTTTAGTGACTTTTTCATTTTGATTTTAGTGGAGTTCCAATTCAATAACAGAAATAGTGTTTATGTACATATTATTTTAAAAATATGCTTTTTTCATAAGAAAGAAATGTTATGTTATAAGAAAGTTATGTATATAAGAAATGTTATGTTATAAGAAAATTATGTAAGAAAAATATATTTTGTAAGAAATAATGTTAAAAAAAATGTGGACCTTTTTCATCCTACTGAAAACAAACTACAACAATGTTCTTAATTTTTTACGGCTGTTAGCAAAACAGAGGAATTTCCCAGAAAACTCTCTCCGGAAGAGACTGTACAACAATATTAAAGAATATCTGGAAATATAATTTTTTTCCCTTCATAGAAATCAGTTTTTTCAAAAGGACGGATTCCCAGAACAATACTTATTGGTCTGAATAGTGGTAGTATGTTGAAAAAAAGTGATTTATTTTATAAATGTATGGGTTACCTCATTTTTATATGGAAAAATTCAAATATTTTTTTTTATGAATATAATTTGTTTGATATACAGGGTGTCTCATTGTTAGTAGCAAAAACTTTAAAAGTGGATTCTTGCCTTGATAATGAGTCGAAAATGTTCAAGCAACCAGGACCATAATAATGGAGATAATATGCAATATCAAGGATTGCATTTTTTCAATATTTCTTGTAGACGACGTATTTTTGCAAGATTTGCAAAAGATTTGCAGTTGTCCTTCAATCATTTCATATGGTACCCACATTGCGAGCTTATTTATTTTCCAATTTTGACACAAATTATTTATTTTTATTTATTTATTAACACCCTATAGGGCTTTTACAATAGATAGGTAAGTGTACATAATCAGAATATGTTTTTTTACTAGTTTTATTCTTCTTACTCTGTTTGTTTTAATAGATCTATTCTTCTTACTGTTTGTTTTACTAGATTTGTACTACTTCATACTTTGTTTTTTACTAGATTTATATTCTTTCTACATATACTACACACTTTGTTTCACGAACATTATGTATATATGTATATATATATATATATATATATATAAAATATATATATATTTTTTTTTTCTTCCGCCCACCAATATATTAATTATATAACTTCAACAAACTTGTCCTACATTAGTGTTGATAAACTATAACAAATAACACATATACAATTAGCTACTCTAGCACAGGCTACGCCTAGTTGACTAGTAGTAATCCACAAAACATAATTAAAATATGCGTATTTAAATAAGTAATATTGTAAATAAAATTATATACATTATTATGATCCACATATTCATGTATTAAATAAATTGTACAAGGATTTTATGAATAAATAAAAAAAATATATTGGATAGTTTAAAAAGAAAAAAACAATAACATGTAAACATAATAATGACATAAAGAGAAAAGAAAATACTTAAAATATAGATACAAATATATAAAGATAAATATAAAATAAAGTAAAAAGCAAGTATGTAGGGTTGACGGGCCGGTTGTGGCCACTACCCCGGTTTTGGCCATTTGGACATTCAAAGGTGTATAAATAAGGCAACGAAAATATATTTGTTATTTTATTTATACCGATCAATTCTTTAAACTGTGTTTTGTTTGGATAAAAAACAGCTGTACTGCCATTTTCTTTCTTTGAGTATCGGTTGAACTTCTTCATGACATTCGTTAAAAATGATTAAATTCTTAGCAAAAACGATAAGGGCCCGTGGATGAGTAATGTGAAAATAACTTTTTAATCACTTATGTTTGTGTTCGTGAATCAATTTAGCCTATTGAATGGAAGTCCTAGGAACATTGTTTGAAGGTTATTTCATAATTTAGATTATTTCTTAGAAGTTAAATGTCACATGGCCACAACTGGCACTGCAATCTTACTTGTGTTCTAGTTTTGGCCATGGACATGGCCACAACTGGCTATACACACATAGTGCGTTAGTTTTGGCCACCTTTTTTGAAAAACATAATTAATTAGGTATTTACGATGATATCCCAATTATAATAATTTCATTCTGTCTGTTCGTTCATACGTAACTTCGTGTAACATCCGTAACTTTTTTATAGTAATTTTTTTTTGAATTTTTTTCATCAAGAAAATTAATGTTATGTAGAAGTACAAGACTTTTTAAATTTATGCGTGAAATAAAACGGATATTTTATACAAACCATATATTTCACCGATTAGCAAATCTTAGTAAAGAAATAGTCAGTTTGGCCTCCACCTGGGTGGTAGAACGCTCTCCTGATGACGCTGGATAAAACTTCAGAGAAACGTTTAGGCTTGCTTCTCAGTGAAATATATGGTTCGTATAGAGTATATGTTTTATTTAACACATAGATATGTATGTCCAACTATAATAATAACTGACGTTTTAAATGATGGAAGGGTGTTTACAAGAATATCAGCATCAATCAATCAGAGTAGCTTGTTGGTCTTGTGGTTAGGACTCTCGCCTCGTGATCCAAAGGTCGCAGGTTCGAATCTCACTCCAGACAAGCAAGTTAGTCCTATTTTCATAGCACAAGCGTTTAGCTTAATTTGAAAATAGTAAGAATATTGATGTGACACGAATTCCGTGTTCGCAAAAAAAAAAAATGTTAGGGTCGGCACAATACATATTATATGCCTCACACATCACTAAAATATGGGGTTGCCAGACCTGCCTGTACCTTCCTCCCTTCCTCCCCTACCAATTTTTGCACTGGCTGCTCACCGGCAGCGTAATGAAGGTGAAGACGTGGTGACCGATGGATTTGCTGCGCAATCTTTACCGCTCGTCGATGCATTAAATCTTATACCAAAAACATTATCATATCTAATCATAAGAAATTATATTATTGATTACGAAATTACTTAAAAATACGGCAAAACATTCACAGGGTCGGTCATCCAACCGCATGGGCAGTTTTACCCGCCTCGCTTTCGAAGAAGGTCCGAGCAAAAGCAATGTGTGTGCCGCGGCTTCTGGTAGCTGGGAATGGCATCAAAATTTCAAGAAACACACGATAGGGAACATTACATGTAATTCTCGATGACGGCATAGTCATACACCAGGACGACAAAGAATATGTGTTAAAGTACTGAAAAACAACTTACGAAGATATAACAAGGATACAAAACAACTGACAACTTATAAATAAACTGGTAACTAAATAAAAAGAAAACATCATATTCATAGGCCTTTATTGAATAAAGCAGGGGTACATACAAAATATATTAATTAGTATGTACACTTTGACTTAATATTGTCTTAATTGTGAAAACATTCACTGAAAATATATTAGATACTTATGACTAAATATTTTAATAACAGGTGGTTTATTATAAAATTTCATAGCATTTTAAATTAAACATATGTACTAAAATCGTTCAAGTTAAACTTAACAGACTGCTTGCTTCGCTCCAGGAAATTAACTTCCAATAACTACCTACCTAGAACAAAATGAGTTGTCGTTCCAAAACACATCACATTAATTTTGTTCCCAAACATATACCCCAAAAAAATATATTAGCGGGATTATATTAAAATAATATATGTTTATAGTGAAACACTATTCGTATCAGGTTTGGGGTACCAAAAATCCATTTTTCAATCAACAAAAACTAAATTACAATGATAAAATGGCAAATCATGACTTAAAATACTAGTACATCAATTCCCTATATTTTGACACATTTATTTTTTTATACATTTGGAGGGAACAAAAATTAAAATAATATTTATGTTGATCACATTCAGAAAAAATCACAAACATTACATAGAATAACCCTGGTACGACCATTGCAAAATATTTAACAGATAACTCAGGGGAAAAAATAAAATGATCCAAGCATCAACTTTTTCAATGCTCTTTATCAATATCAATAGTGTGAATGCGCAGAAAATAAGTAAGCAATGATTTTTGAAGATGTAATCTGTTGTGTTAAGTTTATTAATTAAATTGATTAATTAATTCATCAAACATTTTATGACAATAATTATTAAGTTCATATTTCAATAACTTTGTTAATTCCATAAACCTACTAATCAATTTATAATTTAACAATTCTGATTTTCAACGTCCTCAGAGTTTCCAATCCTTAATTGTTGTTAGCAGTGAGTAAACAGTGAATATGCAAGTTGCAGGACATAATTTTCTATATCTCAATTTCAATTATGTGTTTCAAATGTTTCCCCGAATTTTTGATAATGTAATGAGTTGTTTTATAAGGATTCAGAATTATCAGGTCCTTGCCTATGAAAGTACCAATTTCTAATACTGGCTAGTTTGAAGTTCAATATCTTCCATTCAACTTGTAATTCCAAATTCAAATTAATTTCATATTAAAGTTACGACGTCCCATTTTCCAAATTATTTTTTTATATTCCTGATATCCTTTGATATTGCTGTCTAAGACCATGGAGAAAATGAAGTATAACATTATTTTTGAATACGAGTTCCGTTGTCCGGCACTAATGCTGCACAGACGGCATTCAATATCAACGATGTGTACCGCAAATGGCTGCACATTTTTGTCTTGATCGCAAAGGACAACAGAAAACTCGTATCGAGACTTGCCTTAATTTGTTGTGTCGGCACATAAATGAGGGAATTCTGAATCGGATAGTTACTCGTGAAGAAATGTGGATCCTGTTTGGTAATCGGAAATGTTTGTCGCAATGGTAGGATCCAGGGGAAGGAGCCAAACAACGTCCCAAGTTTCTTGAGATCTGGTACAACAA
The DNA here is from genome assembly GCA_016648135.1 of Agrypnia vestita. Classification (NCBI taxonomy): domain Eukaryota; kingdom Metazoa; phylum Arthropoda; class Insecta; order Trichoptera; family Phryganeidae; genus Agrypnia; species Agrypnia vestita. The sequence continues at coordinate 18,883 of JADDOH010005236.1, read as the reverse complement.
TCGCTGCAAGGGTATACTGTGAATTGAAAATAATGATGGACAAGTTCACTATCAAACAACCGAAACTTCAATTGCTCTAGTCCACAACTTCTCCACGATAATGCTCGTCGAACCGTTTTAAAATTACAAGAGCTTCGACTGGAAACTCTCCCTAACCCACTTTACTTGCCAGACCTTGCACCTACTAATTTCCATTTTTCGGAATTTGGACAACATTTTACAAAGGAAAAATTTCAACTCCGATGAAGCGGTGAAGACGCCGTTAAAGAGTTAATTGATTCTTGTCCCCAGGATTGTCAACATCAATTCATCAATCAACTTCCATAAAAATGGTAAAAACATATTGATGACAATGGCCAAAACTTTGATTAATTAAATATAATTTTTATTAAAAAAACATTATCTGAATTTTTCTGTATAAAATGACAATTTCATAAGTAAGTGCCTAATATTATAAATTGCATATCAGAGATTAGGAATTAACAAAGATATTTTGTTTCGTAAAGACTTTTAGGGCCAGTAGTACAAAAAAAAAATCAGAAAAAATATTTTTTTTCAAAAAAGGATATTTGATTGGTTGGTAAATAAAAAAATCATATTTATTCACAAGTGTTGATGTAAGGGAGATGGCAGTGGGGTTGGAGCTAAAATGGATCAATGAGGGGATGTAAAAAGCAGTATTAGGATGTTTATTATTCTCTTGTTATAAAAATTTCTAAATTCTCAAAGATATCTAACTTTCATCCTCTGACTCAACGGAACCCCCAATACACTCCCACCTCCCTAACTTACAGACACATCCTTAATTACTGTGTGACAATGTTTAAATTTTTTATGTACCTTGAGTTTCAAATTGTGATTGCGAAATTCGCCAAAAATCCTCATGAAAAATTGCATTTATTTTGTGAAAAATGTCTGTATTTTTGCATATTTCAATAAATCATTTTGAAAATGCAAAATTTATCATGCTAATACAAATAACGCGACATTTCTATTACCAAAGTATTTGATTTTGACGTATTTGTTGAAAAAAAAAATTGAATTATGTGAACTAAAATGCATTGATTTATAACGCAAAGTGATTAAAATTATTTTGAATCAAGAATTACTGACGTTTTCCAAATACTGGGGTTAACTTATTATGAAATTAGAATTTTGAGACTCATTAAAAATTTTGAATTATGGCGAATTTCAAATTAACGGGGTTTTACTGTAACAATTATATAGATTGTGTTCAAAGAACAGAAAATGAAAAATGGTTGCTATAGATATTGTCTAATTCATTAAATCCAAAATAGTTTCGACAATAGGTCTTCCTTAAAATGATAGATAGAAAAAATAAGTCTTCTCTGTGACACTGCATTAATATGTGATTACTAGTTGCTCTGGTACAATTAATACGGTGACTGTAGAATGGTCTCAAAGATTTATAAGTAGCGAAAAAAGTACATCCATTAGGGTAGAGAGAACTGGTACAAAGTATAATTAAAATTTCAAGCACATATTTTTATAATTTAACAAATCCAAGTCACTTGGTAACATTGGTCTGACATTCTAATAGTAAATTAATTTAATTTGAATTGCATCAAAACAAATCTTCAGTCGGGGTCATATCACAAACTTCAACACTGTGAAACAGAAGTGTCACTTACGCAAATTAAGAATACATTTGCAAAATTATCTATACATCCATAACTTTGTGTATATAATCTCAAATAGATTTTATACTACAATCAGCACCATTTTTTTTACACATTATTTGGCCAATAAATCAAATCGTGCGCTCTATGTGCCGATCATCGGCTGTTGTAACCGAAAAAGTAATTGGAAAAAATAATCCATTACTTTTGAAATCAAATTATATGATATAATAGCTATTTTAAACAAAAAATCATCCATTGGCCCAAGAGAATAATCCTATGGACACAAATGTTCAAAATTAATATCTATGAAATGAATGAAAGCAAATGGATGAAGGAAAAATTCGTTATTTTAACTTCAATAACATTAATTTCTGTACACTTATATTCACTCAAATAGACTAATATTATTTGAATAAATGAATTATAAAATTGTAGTCTAATATATTATTATTTTAATGTATGTTTATATTTATCTTAAACTAAGATTACACTTCCATATCTAATGCCCCTGTTTATTTTGGAATGAGGAGCAGAAAACATGAATAAAAATATGCAACATTTATATTATTTATGTAAAAATGGAAGAATAATATATAATCAACCATATATGTACTGTAAAAATAATAATTTGAAGAGAAAATAATAAAATTGTGACTAGATTTTCAGTTAAACAATGCTAGTTAGGCCTGGAGAAATAAACTTGTCAAAATTATTAGTACCGGCTAAGGAAACCAAAGTGCCAAAACTGAATAGTATATGTACATCTTAAACTAATGCAGTTTTCAGAGTAACAAAAATACTGTCCATAACGTCCAGGACATTTTTCAGATCGTACTAAATGCTTTTTGCACGTGCAATCTCATAACAAAATACAGTAAGTAAATAAATTTAAACAAAAAATGTTCCATAAGAACTTTAACACCAGTGGGTAAGCGGTTAAAGACTGTATTTTTTACAGATAAGTATATTTTAAGCAAAGATAAGTATTCAGTACAGATAGAACAAAACTTAATGAATTTTTTAAATTTATAATACATGTCAATTGAAAATGAATATTAGAAATCTCATAATGGTTTTAAATTGTCATACACGTACCGACCATCCCATATCGCCATCATATACTATTCATATCTACTTTAATCTAAGCATGGCTGTCGCCTTCTATGTATCTACATTGAAAGAAGGTCAACAGTGTATAATCCACATACAACAATCACTAAAGTAAAATACAAGCCCAACAATATCAATCAATCTTATTTTAACTCAAATCAATCGATTTATGTAATGTTTAAAATTAGATCAGTTATAGGTTCCTAGGTGAGCAGGAAGTACGGAAGTTCAGGGCCTGTATATTCCACATAACAGGGATCAAAAGGCTTACCATATTTTAAGAGTCAAAACCGACTGACAGTCTAATGAAACAACAATCAAATAGATTTAAAAATCATGACTCGAACAAAAATTTACAATACACTATAGTTCATTCTATGTTCAATAAGGGTGATTGATTAACTAAATTTAAACAAATAGCACGTTTTAGAAATATAAATAATTAAATTTGTTACACAATATGAAGCTCAGTATTTTTACCCTCGTGTATCAATCGCTTGACAAACACAATGATTATGTAAAACTATTAATAAAATACAATTAAAGGAGATCTCAACAAAACTCTGTGCAAACCCTACAAAATTATAGGTAGAATTTATAAAAAGCATACAATTTGGATCCCTATAAATCATTACAAATTGCTCTAATTTTTATGTAATAAACTAACAGTGAAATTATTAAATAATATTATAATGTGAAAAGAGTTAGAACAAAAAAGTAACCCATAAAAACCAAGTTTTTATTATACTCCCTTTCTCATTTACTAGTGGAAACTGGTTTGGCGCTTAACCTAGGCGTTGGGCTTCGGTCAAGCGACGCTACGAAAGGGAGTAATAAAAAAATTCCAAAAATTATACTATAATCAGGTTCCGTGTCTACCAGACGCGTTGAAATATTTTCATACAACTTAGTAAGTTGTATGAAAAAACCATTAAAAATTTGAAAAGTCCAAAAATTTATTAATTTTTTTAACGAAAATTTGATAGATCTTCTTGATCGTCGCCACAAGTCTTGCAAAGTTTCAGCTTGATTGGATCACGGGAAAAGAGTTAAAAATCGATTCAAAGTCTTTTCATCAAGCAAGCACACGCCACGAGTTAATATAAAGGGAGTAAAAAACAGAATATTCTTGGCAGAAAAAAAATAACACTACTTCAATTAATTATTATATAATCAAACAGCTTCCTAAACTATTTGTCACAGATTTGGAGTATTTCAACCTATTGCTTGCCCAACGTAACTTGGCGTGCGGCGAATTTGGAACTAAAACCCGCCCCGCCCGCACTCGACGGTAACCCTCACCCTGTCATTTAGTTCAATTTTGTATTTGGTCGGGAGCATTAAAGTTTTGCGAAGCTGAAAAAGCGAATAATGGACCGATATTACCGTCTGACAGTTTGACAGATAGAACGGCCGCCATTACTGCATGGTTTCTTTAGTGCTGCCCGACCAAATTTCTGTATTTAATATGACACCGATCACCGGACATTTTGTACATTATGTATTGTGTAATAAATTTACACCCTGACAATTTCTGTTACGCGACAGGGACGCCCTCCCTCGCACGCCAAGTTATAGTGGTATGTCTATAAGACAGATATTATTTTAATGAGAAAAATTGAAAAAAAGTTAACACAGTAGATATGAAAAAAACATTATTTTATAGTCTTATAAAAATAGAAATTTAAATTTATACATAGTTAATAGGAAGGGTAACTGTGAAAGGTGGTATGTTGGGATAGTTTGATAAACAAACATTTTTAAATCAACATAAGAGTGGATAATCATTTTTTCATTAATTATAATTATTTATGTATACAATCTTTAATGAAATTTGTGACGTAATATTTTGAAAGACATTAGAAAAAAAATTACGAATTAAAATTTTTAAGTAATTACGTCTAATATACAATAACTGGATTAGGTTAAAAGCATTGACAATCCAGTATTCTGATCGGGGATGGAATGATGTTTTATAATCACTTTTTTTGCACTACAAATGAAACAAACTATATTATAATTATCACATAAAAAGTATTTAAAGGTATATTAAAACAACTTTGAGCTTTTATCATTTAAAAATAAGTAAAATCAAACAAAGAAAAAAACATAAAATAAGATCCACAATTCATCAAAAAAAATTTGATACAAATATGAGATAGTTCGATAAGTCCTGACTTTAATCATTACTCGACGTGTACCTGTACAAATCACAAGACATAACTGAATTAGTAAAAATCATATAGTTAAGTAGTGCGATTCTTGCATGTAGACCGAGCCGCATGCTGTTTGCCTTGTCACACTCGGCTGCCCGCGCCTCATTAGCGGCTAGTCAAAGTTGTTGCTGTAATTCCAGCAAGTTACGGACGGATATTCGAAATTAGGATAGTTGATTTTATTTCCAACATTTGCTCCTGATGAGAATATCAGAAAACTTTCTAAGAATATTCTATGTCTATTGTAAAAATGTTAAAAAAAAGTTAATGAAATAGGCGATAGTCGAAAGGTGCATATTTAATGAACATCTAGGATGCATCCGAATCGCCCATCTTATATTACTATTTTTTTAAATTAGTCCTCGTATCATGGTGTAACATTATCTGTTGATTAGCATCTCGGTAGTTTTTGTGAAATTGCCTGCTGTAAAAGTGCCGGCTGTTCAAGACAAGCATCAGTTTCAGAATGTCCTCAAATGTAGCCATCATCTATTACCCTTACACTCATCATCAGTCGTGATGCAGTACAGAAGAGAAGTATTTTTATGTTGATTCCATAAAAAAATATAAGTGCACCATGTGAGTTAATACGGTACCCACGCACTGGGGTATTCCACTTTTCCTATATTCTTCAAGTGTTCAAACACTGCTTAATGGGCTATTTTTTGCACTATTTCTCGTGTTAAGCACGTATTCAAGTCAATTAAGCCTGTAATTTTTTCAGAATTTGCATATATTGGCTGTCCAGAACATTCAACATCCAAAATGTTAAAATTGCCACTACCAAATTTTGTGGACCACCTACCTTTGGCATTTACTTGCAATCACTTTGTCTTGCACTTTGACGTAAATGATTTTTGAAACAATTGTTACTTTTCTTTTTATTTGAAATTTATAAATTACGCACCAGCGAATCATCAAAATCAGTACTAATAAACGTGAAGAGGAACTCAAATGTCGCATTCTATTTACAATAAACATCATGACTTATCAAACCGCCCAGTACATATTGAAAGCACCAATGCGCTTGAGAATATTCAGTAAATAAAAATGTACATTGACTAACTTATGATTAACAATAATGAAGACTGCGCGATGTACTTTGGAAGAACCAACACAGGGAGGCAGAATTATAACGGGTTAGGATATTCTACAATACCCACTATGTATGACACAAACAGACATGAATTACATAATAAGACTGTTTAGTTTGACTTGTAATTGGGATTATACGGAGATTGCGTGTTGTACATCTGAGCCCCGCCAGTAGCCTCATCATATGTAGGAGGGTGTTGTTGCATCGACGCACCTGAAATAAAATTAAACATTGTATATAATTTTAATTATATAAATTTCAATTGTCATATGGTCTAGACTAGACGTAAGACAATCACTGATCAAGTGGTCGGGGCTACGACTCTCATCCCAGGACTCCACCAACTTAGTCCCATTTTTCATGGATTACTTTGAAAAAAATATGAATATTAATTAACTTGATTTGCGTATCTTTTTGAAAAATTTAAAATTATAATAATAATACTCCAAGAACATTTTTAAATGTGGATTTTAAAGGAATGGTGTACAATTGTCAGAAGTTGATAAAAAATATTCAGTACAGATAAACGGAGTTTGGTCTACAATACTTACAATGAGCCCAACATAATACAATTTATCAAAATAGAGAGGCTGCGATGGGCAGGGCACGTAGAAAGAATGAGTGAAAAGAGAATACCAAAAAAAAAAAAACTCTACACAAATCCCCAAGGCAGACACAGCGTTGGTAGATCCAAACTCCGATGACTGGATGGAGTGCAGCAAGATGTGAAAACTATAAACATCAGGGATTGGAAGAGTATATGTCAAGATAGAGGAAGGTGGAGAGGAATGTTGAAGGGGGCCAAAGCCCACAATGAGCTGTGGCGCCATTGATGGTGATGATGATGACGACTTCAAGAACATTTTTAAGTGTAGATTTTAAAGAAATGTTGCACAATTATCAAAAGTTGATCCTAGTATACCATTTTAATTAATCGCATATTGTAAATTATAATTTAAAAAAAATATATATTTTATTATTTGGAAAAACCTTTCATTAGGGTGTTTTGTAAATGTCAAAATATCAAAATGAATGATGTCTTTTGTTTCTCCGAAATATGTAGGCGTAATTAATGAATATTAAGAAGATTAAATAATAAAATGAATTTTTTTAAATGTCAATCTACAAAGTTGCTCAAGCAATTGAAAAAATAAATTAAAATTGATTAGATTACCCATTTTATGTGAAAGGAATACACCAATCACAGTATTTTAGCAATTTTTATATTCTTTCAGAAATACATACTGTGCTATGTATTCTGAAAATAAGAATATTGCGATGTCAAATCTTCATCCCAATCTTGACAGGCATGTATAACATTGTATTGTCGTCAATTTCAATGTTTTAAGTTTTGACATGTTTGAAATTAATGAATTCAATCAATCAGAGAGCTCTAACGCGTAAACAAACCTTGATTGAATACATTAATTTCAGACCTGTCAAACAAAAAACGTCAAAAAAATGGCGTCATAATGTTATACAATAACTGTCAAGATACGGGAAATAGCAATATTGCTTAGTTCAGAATACGGATAATGGTATCTTATTGAGATCGACCCTTGCCAACGGAATGATGAAACCATTGGTTAATTTCAACGCATAGTTTCACAAGAATATGGTAAAAGTGTAAATATATTAGTAAAATTACCAGCCGTTTGTGGTGGGTATCCTGGATAGGGGTTGTAGCCTGTTGGCGCTGAAAAATCTGAAATTAAATTTGTCAGAATTAATAATTTTTGCATGTTGTTTTGATCCAAACTCTGCTAAAACTGTATGATTCTCCAAAGCATCAGCACATCTCGTTAATATATAAATTAACAGTAGTCAATGATAGTTCAAATTGAAAGATCAGGGATAAGTAAAATTTAAGTAAAGGCATAAATATAATTGTATAATTAATGTGCTCAAGCTAAATTACGCTAATTCACATATCAAGCGAATGATTAATCAGTTAATCTTGTATACAATAACAATGAGTAGCTTTTTGGTGTAGTGATCATGACGCTCGCCTAGTGTTCTAATGGTGGTTTTAGCCCAATTTCGGGACACCAGCAAGTTAGCCCTATTTTCATAGCACAAGTTTGATTTGAAAATTGTAAGAACAATGATGTGACACGTATTCCAAGTTCGCATTTCTATTTAAAAAAAAATTAAGTTGATTCAAATATGGAAAGAAGTGCAAAAATTCAGAAAAATTTGGACAAAGCAATCGCTGGCTATCGAAAATAGGGAAACTTCAGTTTTTTTAATGGAATAATCTTTACTTTGGTCTAGAATCTAGAAAATACGTCTAGGAAAAAAACACACACCAAAACACTTCATTGAATGGAACCTAGATGTACAAATACTACGACACTACTCCAAACACGCAAACTGATACGTCACGAACAATCCGCATGCGTTTTAATGGAGTTGTATTTTTAAAGATTTTTATAACAAAAATTATGAATGAATACCCCACATTATCCATACTGATTCACAGAATATAATTAATATGTATGAATCGATATCATATATTTTCATCGGTAATGTTAAATTTTAAAAAAATCAATTGTTCAAATATCATCGCTCCAATATTTTACAAAAGCAGTTAATCATTTAATTATATACCTACCCATTTGGTACACTTAATTTATTCAATCATAGAAACTTACTCAAGCATAAAAATTCATGCATTGTGCTAATTCTGCAATATTTTAATCAACTAATACAATTTCTATGTGATATATTTTTTACCAAATGTATCATGGTGGATTGATTAGATTAATATAATCCTATTGTTATTTTATATACTATTTCACTTGGCGTCAGACAATTACAGGCCGAATTAATTGTGCAGGTTTCCCTGTATGTTAGCAAAAAATAAAAATACATCCAGTGCAAGCAAAACATTAATATTTTGCAAACGTATGTAAATTGTTGCAAACCACAGTTGTGTGCATTTCTTTCGGAAAGTGAATATGTAAACATTCTTATTTTACAAACCTAAAAAAATATTTGTATTTGTAAACATGAGACTGTGACATGTTACAACTTTGGATTATTGGAGACAAAACGTGAAACAATCTAATTTGATAATTTTTTTATTTATTTGGATCATAATTACGCCACTGACAAAGGAATTGGATTGGCCTTTTCATTATGTTCCTAAAAGTTTTGTGATTTTTTTTCTTTAAGCGGAAACAGTGTCTGCTTTGCTAATAACTGTACATTTTTAGCCAAGTGTTTTTCCCCGCAGAAAAACAAAATTTTTATATCCCTGATTTTAATATGAATGAATTGTGATTTACTTTGATTAATGCTCTACCAATTCCATAAGTTCAGGATATGGAAGAGTGGAAGAATCTTATGGATTAACTTAAAAGACCCTGCAGCAGTGTCTTCAGTGTAGAAGTAATATAAAAAATATACCTCTTGTACCGGGATGGGGGTAGCCAGTCTGACCTGCCGGAGGGTATGCGGTGAACCCAATGGGAAGAGGTTGCATTGGTTGATTGGTTGGTTGAGGCATTATCATCTGTTGCACGGGGTAAGGAGGGTTCGGGCCATGGGGCATCGATGGAACAGTGGTCGCCACTGGAACGGCTACAGCTGAAAAATATAACACAATGAAAATATAATATTTTTCGCTGCTTTCTGATGAATTAAATAAGATTCTGCTGAGATACTTCAGCACTTTCTGTAAAGCAACATTTCAGACTCTGTGCTACTCTGAAAATAGCAATATTTGGATGTCAAATCTTTATCCCAACACTTAATAGACGAAAATAAAATAAAAATAAACGAGACATAGGTATACATCGGTATTCGCTGTTCGTCATACATAAATAAGAAGATTTGTATATTTTCATGTATCTCTCTCAAAGTAAAAACATATATTTGCGATGTCCGATTTCTCCGGTCTGGTCTGACAGCTGCTCTCTGACGCAAACATAACCTCACAATTCTCATGTTTCGTATAAAATTACATGAAATAAGTACTAATGCTGTATTTAAGGTTATAGAAAAATATTATTTCATATGCAGTTATTAATTTCTTTTCCCACAGCGTTCTGATGTAAAATTTGTAAAGTAGAGGATATCCGGCGAGCCTCTATGCCGGATAGCCGGCTGCTGTTTGCTGCGCTCACTTGTTATAATTTTAACTTGTATATTAGAATATAATAAAAAATGTCGACAATGAAACTGATCGCCTATTTGGCAATATTTTGATATCAGTAGTGATAATAACAAATATGCCGTTTATTTATTGTGCAAATTTCTTGTGGTGGCGAGGGGAAAAAAGCAGGTTCATCATCCATTATCCATATTTTCTATTACATATGAGGTGTATAAAAACAAAGGCAGCAATATCCAAAATATGTTTTTTTAAATGCACTGTCGCCGTGGAATTTGGAATTTACTGAATTCGAGATTTTATAGGAAATATTGATCTATCCCTTTCAAAATCATATTTCCAAATCACTATTCAAAACAAAGATAGCTATATCCACTTCAACTAATCAACCCCTAAAGATTTATCCCATGACAAAAAAGCCGTTTCATACTAAAGTGAGATTTGATGTCGTTTTTAGAATGAAACATCATAACAAAGATTATATAATTAGCAAAAGCAGTAATGTGCACTATTTGCTAGCAACACAGCAATATTCACATTTAAAATATTTATTTATACACAAATATTAGAGAAAAATTGAAGTGGAAAATGCATATTTCATAGAATCCTTTAGTAGGCCACAACTGTCAAGTTGTTATGTATTTATCTCAGAAACGCCTTAATGGGATATTGTAGCCTTTGCTTTTATACCCCTCATATACGCTAGGCCCGCTAGGCCCGTTTATCTTTTGTTTCGAATTTATTTAATTATTTGGTGAAAAAATATGATTTAAAGTAGGCTACCGGGTTTTGATGGAAAATACATTTATACTATCGTATCGTACGTATCGAGAGTATATTATACTGAACAGAAGGCACTAAGACTGGAAATTCACTGCAAATGCATTTTTCGGCGTTTTTTCGCAATTGTTGGTTTTTATTATTCATTTATGTATATCAGAATGTATATGCTAGATTAAAATTTTTTAGGACGATAACTTAGATAACCTTTGTTCGCGAATAAAAGTAATAAACTGAACATTATTTACAATCAGAATATTTTTGAGTTTGTTCAAATCTTTCAGAACGGTAGTACTGGATTTCATGTCACAGAGATATCATTAATCAATTAATGTATATTATGGATGTCTCATAGAGACGAAACTGTATTTTATTATTATTATGGGAAAGTAGGTATAGAAGTCATTTATGGTGTATATCGGACTTACGACCGATCGTATGGTAGGCTTAAGTGATCACTTTACACATATGTAACGTTCGCCATCTCCACCATGATAGAATATACCGTGTCTTACTAATTTTTGAAAGTTGTATACAGGGTTATTTGAAAAACATTAATAACCTCGCAGGACTATATTCCTACCTTGATTATGAGTCGAAAATGTTCAAGCTATTATGACCTAATATCAATAGTTAAGGAGATATGCGACATCAAAGTTTGCATTTTTTTTTTCAATATTCCTGACTTATTTTTTGTAAAACGTTGAACTATCGTTACAGTAACTCATATCGATTAAGAAAAATGTTTTACAAATAACCCTGTCTATTTGGATTATATGACACACATCACGAATGTGTTGTAACAACCTATTATACCGGCCCGTGACAGCCATTTTCCTTCCCCCTAAATCCCCACAGATTTCGCTAATTATTTTCGATATCGTTAATGTCGATCAATGAGACTTCGAATCGATCGTAGTCGCGACCAATTATATTTGGTGGTCAGCTAATTCAAAACAGTATCCAAATTTGAAACAGTTTGCTATAATTTAGTTTTCACCTCCTTGTATCAGCGCATACAGCGAAAGACTACTTTCTGAAGCCGATCATGTTAGCAAAAACAAGAGCAATCACTTATCCCCTCAAAATGCAGAGAAACTAGTTCATCTATCTTAATTTGCCATTGGTTAATTTTGTATACTAACAAATTTGTTGATTAAATAAATAATAAACAATTTTTCTATGATTGCGTAGTTTTTAATTGCCTGGAAGTATCTTTTTTTATCAATTTACTGGCGATAATTTTGTGAAATTTTCGCAATTGAGGTACTATCCGGTATCCTGCCGGATAGTTACCGGGTATCATCTCTAATTTTAAGCTTAAAGAAAAAAATTATTTCATATTCACTTATTAATTTCTTCTCCCACAGCATCCTGAAGTAAAATTATGGCAAAATTGTCATCATCACGTTGGACCATAGAAAAGGTAAATATTGTTGGACTCTATTTAAATTTGACGTTTGACGGATAACCGTCGTGTACTTCTTTCTCCCTCTGACCACACCACCAACGTACACCTAAGGTCATTTTTTATTTTATTTTCGTCTATTAAGTGTTGGGATAAAGATCTGATATCCCAATATTTCTATTTTCAGAATAGCACAGAATGTATAATAGTAAATATATACAGTCAATCATCACTTGATGTCATGATTGACTCGCACTAATGGCCATTATTTCTATGTGAGAACCATTAAATCTCCGCAATCAACCGTTGTTCGTAGGGAAGAGACATTCTATCTTATAAGATCATGTCGCATTGTCTACCTATATAGTCAAGTGGATGACTGTTGAACAATATGAATGTCAGGGAGCACCCCATCTCCTTCCTTAATGTATAGTATACGTTGCCTATATTCAGTTAGTAAGTCAATATTCTGTGTGTCAATCGATAGCTCACCGTGCACAATTTACAAAACTCTACTTTAATTCATATAAAATAAAATAATGAGGAGTAAGAAGCTTGTTTACAAACAAAATTTGGTCATTGAGTGAGTTGTGGGTTTGATTATTTTTTTGAATTTTAAACTCATCGAGAGATACAGATTTAACATAAACATACCTTTTCAGTAAAATAATATATGTGCTCAGAAAAATATTAAATATGATTTTAGCATATTCAGATGTAACCGTTAAACATACTATAGTAGCGCATGGCCCCAGATCTAAATGTTCTTTAAAGCAACCAAACATTTTACATTAAACATTTAGATAGATTAGATGGCTAATGTTTGCTCTATAACAATAAAGTTTGTAATCAGCGAGCAAATGGTAAGCTAATCTAGTACATTAAGTATATTTTGCAATAACCAATATGAAACATATTTATGTTGAACACAGAAAGATAATTCTCTAACTTGTAGTTTTAAAAAATCATTATAATTGAGTAGGATATGAAACAAAAGAGTAGTAAATGGAATCATTTTGTTGATTAATATTGTATAAGACAACAAACAAGAACAGCTGAATGAAATTTTTGAAACTGAAATTTGTGGTTTTGCAAGAACCAACAATTTCTCGTATAATGATCTAAAACTAACTGAACTAGTGAAACTAATTAAAACTACAAATTAAATTGTAAATTAGTTAATCAGGAATTATTTTGTGAATACAACAATTTATGAATGTTGTGTGATTACTAATCTGCTCTCAAATTAGAATAAGTATAAATCACATCCTCTTAAACAAGATTACAAAATATTTTCATCATAATGAACAAAACAAAATAGTGTAGAACAATCGAAAAATAATACCTACAGGATATTTTACACATTATATGAAAAGTAGAATAAAACCATAGACGTACTATAATACACATGTGTGTATATTTATATACGTCTATGAATAAAACTAATTCAAAATAAATTACAATCCCAATTTAGATGTCGCATTAATTGAATTATTATATTCTTGCAAATGATGCAAAAGTGTCGTAACTATCGAGTAATTGGAAATAAACACGAAAACAAATGAACATCTAAAATGAGAAAAATATAACGCCAAACTAAATGATTATGAAATAATTTACTCACAAACGAATGAAGCTTCCGGCTTTGATTTTCTGCAGCACCAACCACATAATGAAAACAACAGAAACATGATCAAACCACAAACGATGAATAACGTAATGACATCCATTTTTTAAAAATAATTCCCGATAAATATGCGCAAAACAAAGACGAGATTCTGATCACGCGCCTACCTCGATGGACACACTAGGTAATAAACAAACTTGTTAGAGAATTTGACATTAAAAAATAATGTCAGACTTGGAACCTTCAGATTTTGGCGACTTTCGAGAAGGCTACTCAGTGGCCACAGTGCTTTCACATGAATAAAAACTCGTTACGAGTAATCTTGCGTTCACAAGGGAAACTGCACGGATGACTCACGACGTGAATACAAATAATGTAAACCGTGCAATACCACAATCTACCCCGATGACAGATGAGATAACTAGTCTAAATTGGTCTAAATAACAAGACATTGCAAGACATATTGCTGAACTGCTCATAGAAAATTGGAAATAGAAAATAATCTAATCATAGGCCCACGGCGCCAACTCTACCAACTTGACTAACTCTATGCCAATATTGTCTTTTATTTCATAGACACAAATTATATCAACGCTAGTGATGATGATAATAATAATTGCAATCGGCAGCCATCTGGTTAAATTAGCCAGTTAGTTGAACGCCTAGGCCGTTCATTAAACGCCGGCATTCAGTTAAATGGCTGAAGGACAACCAGCCAAGTCATTGAGAGCAACGTTTAACCAGATGGCTGAACGTCGTCTAGTCATTTAGTTAAATCGGATATTGATGAATTTGTGATGTTTGGTTTGGGTGACCATGAGTTTACAAATTATTTACAACTACTTTTTACTAATATCTTACTAAGTAACTTGTAGGTAATCTTAAATAAGTTCGTTTGTACAAAATTGATAATCCCTGAAACTTCTTCACTGGTTGCTATGAAATTTTGGCACAACGTTGCATTCAAATACGAGGATGTTTTTGTATACCTAATTTGTTTTTATAAACCTACTATTTATTTATGCAAATTATGATGTACATGTTCGATTGTCCACAATCTTAAATCTACTATAGTTCTTTTTGACGCAACGTTGCATTCGAATTCGCTAAAATTATTTGAAAAAAGGGCGCCGGTATATAACCTTTCAATATAGATAAATATGTAGATAGGTATCTATAACATTTTTCAATTTCAAAGTTTTTTGATTACCTACATTTGGTTGTTGTTGCTTAAATAAAACGTTTGAACCGATAAGAAAGTGCAGCCTATCATATCACAATATTTGAAAATAGAGGACATTTATGTCTATACATATCTTTATTAATCTATACCTATAAAACTCAATGTATGTCTGTCTGTCTGTTCTCTATACAAATCTACACCGTTTGTCCGAATCGATTCAAATTTTGTACACTAAGTTATGCTTTAGGACCCGGCGGGTAACATAGGCGACATTTCCCCCTACTTTTTACCCCTTCCCCTCCCCCTGACATATTTTCGATGCAAATCTGTCCCGTTTGACCTATCGGACTCAAAATTTGGAAACTTATTCTTCAGGACTCGGCGGGTAACATAGGCGACATTTCCTTCCTATTCTTTTACCTCTTTCCCTCCCCCTAATATATTTTAGATACAAATCTGTACCGTTTGACCTATCGGACTCAAAATTTGGAAACTTACGCTTTGGACCCGGCAGGTAACATAGACGACATGTTACCTACCCTATTTTTTATCCCTTCCTCTCTCCCTGATATATTTTCGATGCAAATATGTACCTACCGTTTGACCGATCGGACTCAAAATTTGGAAACTTATTCTTTAGAACTCGGCGGATAACATAGGTGACATTTCCTTCCTATTATTTTACCTCTTCCCCTCCCTCTGATATATTTTCCATGCAAATCTGTACCTTTTGACTGATCTGATCTAAATTTTGTATACCTACTTATTCTTTAGGACCAGTCGGATAATACACGCGACATTTTTTCTTCCCCTTTAACCCATCCCCTACCCCAGATCTATTTTCTGTACAAATCTACACCGCTTGACCGATTGCATAGGAATTCTATTTTTTCCATCGATTCGCGATGGAAAAAATAGGCTACATTTTCTTCCCCAGACATCCTATTCAACCCAGCCTTGATTAAATGAAAACATTAGAGGCTTTGCAATACAATGGAACCTTTGTTTTCCTCCACAAATTTATTTTCAACTTAATACATAACCCGTGCAACGCCGGGTACGCACAGCTAGTAGTAAGATATTTTAAAATAAATAAATGAGTTTTGATTAGATGTGTGTAAGTATAATAAAAATACAAATATGAATATAAGGGCAGTTTTATTCAAGAAACCATAAAAATAGTAAGCATCGTATCTCGTGCTGTCAAATTACACAATAACACTTATAATAATAATTATTATCACAACTGACTTCTATCTGATAAAAACTATTAACATTTTTTTTACATAATTATAAAGGAAAAAACATTTGGCAAATATTTTAGTACTCACATCTGTTCTCTATTCTAGATAGGAACTTTACACTTTCTTATAGTAGAATTGTTAATGGCATGAATCTTAGGCATATATTTGTGTTTCTAAGTATAAAATTATATTAAATAAGTTATAGTGTCTCTACAAAATACAAAACAATTAGTAGTTACTTTTTTATGTATGAAATCAATCATACATACACATTACCCTTAATAATAATAATAATAAGTCTTATTCATATCTTGTTTTTTATATTGTGTTACACTTCGACTGTCTAACTAGGGATTAACTTTTTGAAGGCAGTCGACTATTTAGAGAGCAAAAAGAACAAAAATATATAATTTAGTATATATTACAATATTTTTTTTATTAACAAATATATCATAAATTTAAATTTGATAAAATAATTAAAAACAGAAATACAGAATGATTGATGATGATGAATGATGATGAAATAAAGAATACATCGGTAAGGAAGATATACAAAGCAAAAAGAGAAATCTAAATTAAATATAATAAGCCTTAATTACAAAATATATAATAAAAATTTTAAATAAGCAAAAAATATTGAGTAGAAATACACAACATTACACAGGAATTCTTTTGGGGTTTTCTCAGATAGTTCTCGTCGTATGTCAATGAGCCACCCATTTAATTGTTTAAAGACATAGTAAGGTAGGTACGTAATAAAAAATAAAAAATCAGTCTAATCCGACTTGGGCCAATTAGGCTTCTCCATAAAAATCTTTTTACTTAAACTAAAATCAAAATAAGAAATGTATTTAGTACTTATTTATTTACGGAACTCAAACTATTGTGGCACTTAGATCCGCATAGTACATTTTTCTTAAAACGGGCACATTGGTTTGTGCGGCAATGTTTTGGCGCTGGTTTACATACACATTTTTGAAAACCCTGACCGCCAAATAAAGATTGCCGTGACACAGCTTCCCTTAACGATATATTGGTATATCTGAAATATCATCATAAACATCTTCGGACGAAAACTGTAATTCGTTCCGTGCGAACCAGGTTTTAGGATTCCAGCTGTAGTTTCTACTCTGAATACTCCATTACGGAAGTCTACAATTTTTCCTCTTATATTCTGTGTATCCAGGGGTCCTCGGTCTACTTTAGGAACGTTAATAATAACAGCTTCACCAATTTTGAGTGGTGGAAGTTTTTTTGCAGTATTATTTACCATTTTTTAGGCAGTTCGTTTAGTTCCTTCATTTCTTTGGAGTCGTATATCTTGTTCACTTTTGCATAAAATACAAAGTATCTTCGAGCCATACCCTTCATTTTCCTCATCGGGTAATCCACAGATAACATGTACAAAATTTTCACATGACCTGCAAGTATGCGCAGTAAGTGCAAGCATTATGACATACTACACAAGTGAAATTAGGCTCTAAATTCTCCAGCTCCTCAGTTTCTGCATGGTTTTTGTTTTCGTGTGTATCCTGTTGAACTTGAAAGTTATTTTTAATGGTTTCAGGTACACTAAGTAATTCTTTTGAACAACAGGGTTCCGATTCTGATAGAGTGTTGTGATTATAATAATCAATAAATTGATATTCAACTTGGCCAGAAAATCCAACAATTTTATCTGGTTTAGTGCTTAAATCGTTCGAGCAACAGAGTCGGGATTCTGATTGAATGTTTGGAGTCTGATCAATTTCAGATTCAGCTTGATCAAGAATACTTCTGTTGAGATGTTCGACACTCTCGTTATTTGAGTCCAAGTTTATATTTTGGTCGATAGCATGCATAGCTGCATCCACATGATTATTTTCGCTGCTAGATTCTTGCTCCAACAGATTTTGTAATTGTTCTTCTGAGTCAATATTAACAAGAATTGAAGAAGGTATAGCCGAACTACTCAAGCCCGCTTTAGGATCACTGCCAAACAATGTTTTGTATGGGGATCTCCCAATTATGCGATGAAATGAAATATTTTTTATAATTTGGAACTAACGACGCATATTGAATTCTTGTCAACGGTCAGATTTTGTTTACATGCGAGTTCACGAATGTTCCACCGAAATCGAGAAATTATCTTAAAAAGGCACATGTTTTTTTGAAAAGGAACAATGTCTCAAAGCCCTCATTTGATTACTTACATAGACGCAATGTTATCTATGTAAAGACGCCAATATAGTCCGTCTAACTTATCTGAAGAATGGCCAAATTTGGAACTAACGACGCCATATTGGATTATCTACAGCTGACAGACCTTTGACAGACTTTGTTTACAGAGCGGTTCACGACTGTTTCGATAGTTTTTTATGAAAATTTTAGATTGTCACCATGCCAAAAACAATTAAAAGCGGTGTTCGGGAAATAATCTTCAAAATGCACATGTTTTTTGAAGAGGACAACGTCTAAAA